>PVIC010001256.1:0-95353 GCA_004025085.1 Thryonomys swinderianus
AAAAAAAAAAAAAAAAAAAAGAATCTGATTGTTAGTAGTGCATTTTAAGAAAAAAAACTTTTTTTGAGACAGGGTCTCTTTATGCAGTTTAGGCTGGCCTTGAACTCACTAGGTAGCTCAGACTGGCCTTGAACTCACAGGGATCCTCTTAGTTCAGTCTTCTGAGTGTTTTGATTACAGGTGTGCGCTATGCCCAGCCTTAATACTCTTGTTGCCATGTAAACTTTATAAATTGTAGGTTATGATTATAACTTACATAAATCAGAAGTTGTAACAAAAATACCAGCATGTTTCTAGGTGTTTTGAATCCAGAATGAGCTTTTCTTTCTTATAAATGTTCTGGTGAAAGCATGTGGTTCATTATTTCTGTCTATCTGATTCTCTTCTTTCTTTCTTCCTTCCCTCCCTCCCTCTTTCCACACACTTCCATCCTTTTCTGGGATGGGGAAGTGATATCACCAGATAGTTATGATTTTTTGGTACTGGGGCTAGAACTCAGGACCTTGCTCTTGCAAGCCAGGCACCATAATCACTGAGCTAAATCCTTGGCCCTAAGATAGTTAAGGTTTGGCTGATGGAATCAATTTCCACTTGAAATATCTCTGGGAATTTAAAGTTATTTAATTACTGAAGTTCAGCCAGCTCATTGACAATTACTGCTATATACGAGCAGCTCAGGGCCAAATGAAATAATGTCTGTAAAGCTCTTTGCATAGATCATAGCACATAATAAATGTTCATTAAATGCAAACTATTCTTTTTATTCTTAGCCACGTTGTGAAAATTTAACATATAGGACTTGTATTTAAATTTTAAAAGAGTTCATTTTGGGGAGAAATGGCAGTAATAATAGGCATAAAACAATATATTATTATCAGAGTATTTATAAATATTTCATGATAAAATAAAAGGAAATGGTGTTTACTATAAGCCCCAAAGTTCAAGTCTGTATTTTGTAACTTAGATCCCTAAAGAACAGTGTCAGCTCTTTTAGTACATCATAAAGATATTAAATCTATTAACGGCTACATAAAACAGTTTATAACATTGTGATGATAAAAGAAAGACAGAACAGGGCTGGAGATTTAGCTCAGTGGTTCCAGTGCCTGCCTAGCAAGCACAAGGTCCCTGGTACAATCCCTGATAACCACACACAACAATACTGGGTGTGGTAGCTCATGCCCACCAGCAATCAGTACCACATACCACAAATGCCAGGCTTGGTGGCTAACGCCTGTAATCCCAGCGCTAGGAGGCAGAGGCAGGAGGATTATTGAGTTCGAGGCTTGCCTGAGCTACATAGTGAGCTCAGGGCCAGCCTGAACTACAAAGCAAGACCATCTCAAAAAAAAAAAAGAAAAAAAAAAAGAAAAGAAAAGACAGAACATGAAAAAGTCAGAAGAGTTATAGATGTTTAAGGGTTTTCTACAGAAAAAGTAGTGTGAAGGCTGGTGGCAAGGTCTGCATAGTTTTTTGACTTATTTAATGTATTGGTATATTATATATACACATCACAATTATACTCAATATTGAGAATTTTACCAGTATATGGCATGACTTAATTCTCATTTTTCCCCCTCCCCTATCCACCCTAATGGGGGGAAAGAAAAAAAATTGATGGTAAAAAAAATAAGGTCTGCATATTAAGGACAGATCTTTTTGTCCTTTTGCCCTGAAGCCATAGAAGAAGGGTGAGCTTTTCAAAGGGGATCCGGGAAGAAACTAGAGCAAAAGAAGTAATCTATTCCCAAGGGACCTAATCATGCTCATCATAGCCACAGCCATGGTGAAGATGGTTCTTCTTGGGCCAGAGGAAGAAGAGACTCAAAAGTCAGGAAGGCAACAGAAACCCTGAGAACTGACACTGCAGTGAACCACAGAGACCTGTAACAAGACATGAGATGCCCGAGGTGGCTAAAGAGGCCCAGAAAGAGGTTACTGATTTTGTGGTCTTGGAACTAAGATGTGTTTCCTTAGAAGACTGCCTTCAGGGCTGGTGGGCAGAGAGAAATTACAGCTTGAGAATACAGAGCAAAGAAAACAGAATCATAAATCTGAAGGATTTCTAGTATCCGAACCTGACAGAGAGGGCCCTGTGCTTGATGAGGGGCACTGTATGTGAATAACACAAAGGGGAATAGTGACAGAAGACATAAAATAATAGCACCAGAACTGGGTGAAATAATGGGCTAAGGAGGCCGAGGCAGGAGGATCACAAGTGCAAGTCTTACCCGGTAAATTTAGCAAGACCTTGTTTCTAAATAAAAAGGACTGGAGATGTAGCTCAATGGTAACACCTCTGGGTTTGATCACCAGTATCACAAAAGCAAAAAAAAGCAAAACAAAACAATGCCACTGAAGTTACTATGAGCAAAGGCAATGAGCCCAAAGAAATTTGAGAATATTTCAGTTATAACTACTTTAAAAAAGTAATCTGGCCTAGAATTTGGGAGAGGGCAAGGTCAGGATGATGACAAAGATGAGGTCCTTCCCTTCTCTTCCCTTTCCTCCCCTCCCTTTCTCTTCTCCCCTCATTTCCTTCCCCCTTTCCCTTTCCAGAGAGGCTCTGAATCCATTCAGAAGAGCTGGAACCATTTACCAGTTCTTTAAATAAGAAAGCATGTGACTGCTTGGAAACCATCCTTATTAATTGTAAGGTACAAATATTTGCCTAAGTTAAAACCTTGACAATCCACATTGTATCCAATTAACATATCTCTTTATATTACCAATTTTCAAGGTGAAGAATTCTATCTGGTTGTTATTAAAGTTAAACTGAAGAAAAATAAACAACTGACACCCAATGGACCCCTATGACCATTTTCTTGGAAAAATAATACAGTTAATTATAATTGTAATAAGAGCTCATGCTTCAGAATTAGTGAGATCCACGTCTGAAATCCATCTTTAGCACTAGAAAACTTCGCCTCATTTCTTTAATTGTACTAGTATTGATTTCCCCTGGTAAAATAAGAACACTGTTGTCAGCTTTGTTGGGTTTCTTTCTAAAGCTTAAATGATCTTATACAAAAAAGTATTTAGCAGTATGATATAGGTGGCCAGTAAATATTAGTTCCTTTTCTCATGATTTTGACATTGTCAAAAACAGACGCAGCTACAATTCTGACAGTCTCCTGACAGATATGACCTTCAAGTTCAGTACTGCCAAGTTGCTCAGGCTTGAAAAGGGACTACAAATGTCTCTGGAGTCAGAACAGTTTGGTCTCAGAGCAATGTGGCACTTTGATGACCTTAGTGGATTTATAGAGACTTGGATTTCTTTCCTATCAGAGAAGATGGGAGGACCTACTTCAGAAGGTGGGTTTGAGTTCTTGTATGAATCAGCTTTTGTGTCACTAAGAGACAATACCTGACACTTGCAACGTAAAGGAAGAGAGATTTAATTCAGCTCATGGTTTCAGGGGGTTCAGTCAATGTACAGCTGCTCTAAAGCCTAAACATCATGGTGGAAGGGTCTAGTGGAGCAAAGATGCCTAGTTCACTATAGCCAGGAAGCAGAGCACAGGAGCAGTGCAAGAGAGGAAGGAGGCAGTTACTATACACAATGTCCAAAGTCCTGCCTCCATGACTCACCCAGACACACCAGTCCCCAACATGGCTCTTGAACAAACCATGATAGGATTATACTTAAGTATGACACTGCTGAATAAAATAATCTACCAAGGCATTTGGGATGATCTGAAAAGAGCAGGCTGGGGGAAATATTCCAGGGATATTAAGCTCTGAATAGTTGTCTCTGAAACTACCTAGCTAGGTCTTAGTGAAAGGTTGTACTAAAGAGTAGCATGTTAATTGAAAGGCTTCTCCTAGTACCTGTGGATGATTTTAAATATCATAGCACTTTCCAGAGAGGGGCTGTGGCAAAGGTACATAACCTATGTATGGCCTTTTCTCCCAAAATATAATGCTATCTAATCTTATAGAACTGGTCTCCCAGGCACTCCAGTCCCTGGGCCAAATTTGTACGGATAGCTTTTCCTTAAAACTACACTCTGTGTTTATTTTCTTCCTTGTTTATTTTCTCTTTTCCTCACCAAAATGTAAAACTCTGAGAATAGGGACTTTGGATTTTTGCACTCCCATTCCCCAGTGTCTTGGAAGAAAACCTGGCATAGGTTAGGCGGTTAGCTGTTTCATGATATTGGCTGAATAAATGGATAGAAATCTCTCTGCCACTCACACTTGGTTATTTCTGGTACTTGTATCTGAGGTACTGTGATGAGCAGAGACTCCTTTGGTGAAAGTGACAGGAGCAAAGCAGTTTGAGGAAAAAAGGAAATTTATTGTTTTATATAACTAAGAGATCTACTGGCTGGATTACCTCAAACGAGGTAATCAGTAATCTCATCACTTTGTTTTCTTCCTGTCAATGTTGTAGGGTGGGGCTGGATATTTGTATGCAGTAAGTTTATTGGGGAGCACTCTCAGTATTAATGTGGGTGCAAAGGGTAAAGGAGAGAAAATTGAGTTGAAGGAGTCAGCCCATTCTGCTGGAGCTTTGGGGCTGGATAATCTCGTAGGATTCTTTGGTCTGGAGGGAAGGAGGCAAAACTGCTATGGGTCCTCATCCTCACAGCAATCAGTCACTGGGCCAGGTGGCTCTGTTTGAGAGCAATTCACGCAGAGCAACTCAGTGGAGAGCCATCAAATGCCAGTGTTCCAAGCAACTGGAAAGAAGAGTGCCCCAGTCCTGAAGGAGAGGGCTTGGCAGAAGCCATGCATCCCGTATGGTAGATTTGAATCACAGGTAGTTTTTTTCTATGTTTCACAAAAGGTGCCCACCAGAAGGTCGCCTTGCACAGAGAGTACCTGCAATCTTTTCTGTGCTACATCGAGAGCTTCAGCGAAAGTTTTGATTGGCCTGATTTCAGCCATGTGTCAAGCCCTAAATCAGTCATAATACCAATCAGATGTGGTTCTCTGATTGTTCAAGTTTGTGTTATAAGCCTATTCCTGGATGTAGTGGTATCTAATGATAAAAGAGTACTGGCGCGGGGCACAGTGGAACATGCTCATAATCTCAGCTAGTTGGGAAGCTGAAGCAGCAGGATCACTTGAGCCCACAAGTCTGAGAAAAGCCTAGGAAATATAATGTGACCCTGTCCCAAATACACAAATGAACAAACAGATGTGATTATTGGGAAAAAAGATTCCAATTCAGGAAGAAAGTGCATCAATACTAACAGCTGCCTGTGCTAGAATTTGCTGCTATGAGTTGAACTGCACTCCTGGCCCTCCATACTTATCTCTTGGAATCCTAACTTGCACTCCCTCAGAATATGACCTTATTTGGAGACAGGGTTATTACAGAGGTAATAAAGGCAACATAAGGTCATTGAGGTGAGTTGTAATCCAACATGGCTGATGTACTAACTCAAAGGTGAAATTTGGACACAAGAGCCACCTAGAGAGAGTACCATATGAACATCTGCCATCTTGGTCATCTATAAACCAGGGAGAGAGACCTGCAATAGCTCTTTGCTTTATAGCTCTAGGAGGAACCAACTCTACCAACACCTTTATTTCAGACAATGAGTCTCAAGAACCGTGAGACAATATATTCCTGCCGATTAAGCCACCCAATTTGTGGTAATTTGTTATAGGAACTCTAGAAAACTAATAACTGGTCACCATTATGTTTTTTAGGCCATAGGATTTCCTGAGGTCATAATCTGATACTAAAATGGGTTATTTGTCTTGTAATTTTGGCCTCCTGGTACTTAGTAGACTGAAACATTAAATTGCTCAAGAAAAGTGGCTCAGTTTTCAAGTGTTATCTATTCTTGCTCTTCTCTGTAGCTTTTCTCAAGTAGGATTTCATGACAGGATTAAGCTTTCCATCACTTAATGTATTCATGAATTATTGTCTTTCTTATGTGTTTGTTGTGACATTAAATTTGTCATCTGAAGGCTACTTGAGAAAATAATCTTTTCAGTTTTCTGTAGGGCTTAATTTTCTCACTAAACCTCTATTGAGAAAGGCTACTAGGCCACAGTGGTATCAAATCCATCTAAACTGTGCCTTTGTACTTTGGACATCAGCTTTCATGTGCACATGGCAAGTTGTCTCCACCTGAGAGGCAACACTACTGAGAAGGAAAGGGAAAGCTGGGCACTGACAGTCATATGACACTAGCACCATGTCACATGACACTATCACCACAAAAGTGCCTTCTTGAGTTTGTAAGAATGGGAAATCCCTACTTGCTAGAAACAAAGAGTGGGATGCATGCAAGTTAAAGCTATGACAATCCCACACAGAGATATTCAGTATTGCCTTATCAACTTAAATTTTAATGTCTTCATGAAGACCAGAGACGCTCTTCAAAAATATGAAAGAACAGTTATTGTGATTATTATTGACCTTCTGTTTTATACATTGATCTCTCATAACCTGTTTATTATTGTCTACTTAAATATAACTGGATAGATTTTAATAGCTGAGTTCAGTTTCTTCATATTACTATTGATTTTCATTTTGAAAAGCTAATCTCATTCATCTCTTTCTTCAGCAAAAAATCAGAACTATTTTTAAATTTCTCTTTCAAATTCAACCATAGAGATGGTATGGATCACAACAAAGCTATAAAGTAATTTGAAAATATTGACATCTTTACAATAATTGACTTTTTCATCTACTTACAGTTTATATTTATTCCTTCTAGTTATTTGTTTATTCCAGTTTTTAAAACAGATATGGAATCTTGAATTAACTATTTTTCTCATTATCTTTGGTTTGTGCAAGGATATTATCTAATTATATATTAGAATATATAAATATATTAGAATATATATAAATTAATTATTTTATTTATCTAATTATTTATTTATGTGGTATTGAGAAATGGACAGCCCTAAATACCCTGACATGTTTGTCCTCCACTGTGGTCTAGCTGGAAACAGCAAAGTCTGTACCCCCGGGAAAGTGGAAGGCACCAACAGCTAGAGATGATAAGCTCACCACAGGTGACAGAAACTTCTTCCTGGTGCTACCTCTACAGGTCTTTTTTCAGTTCTTTCATTCTAGATATGCAATGAGGGTTTTTTTGTTGTTGTTTTTTGGGGGTTCTTTTTTGGCAGTACTGGGGATCACATTCTTTCCCTTGTGCTTCCAAGGTTGGCACCATACCCCAGGAGCTAAATCCCTGGCTCAATGAGTCTTTTTGATTTGATGATTAGTAGTTCACTTCTGGGGAATTATCTTGTAGTATTTATTTTATTGCATATTTATTTCTGATCTGGGTATTTATAAATGAAATACCTCTTACATTTAATCTAGCAGATACATTGTCTATAGCTTTTTTTTTTTTTAAACAGAGTCACTATGTAGTCCAGGATAACCCTGAACTCACTAGGAAGTGTGATCAGAAAACATGCTTTAGAAAGTAGAAAGAATGATAGGGTAAATGCATATGAAGCAAGAAGGAATATTTTGAAGAAGGTTGGCAATGTGTCTTTTTATGGTAATAAATATTTAAAATTTAAACATTCACCATATTTCTCAATTACACCTCACAGTAGCCCAGGCTTCCTTTAATATGTGAGCCTCCCGACTCAGTCTCCTGAGTGCTAAGATCACAAGTATGTTCCACAATGCCTGACTTAACTTTTCTCTCATTTTCATCAATCTTCATAATATTTATACTAAAAGATGGCCTCAACTTTATCTTCTTTTTCCTATAATTCCACCTATTTGTCTGGGATAAACTTTTGTTTGTTCATTTTCATTTATCCTTTATATGCTTCAAATGTCTGCTGATCATTTGGAATCTGTTTACATTTATCAATCAGAAACATGGTTGACTTGTTGGAGTGCCCACTTTCATTTAATTTCCATTTGTGTCTGTGTCCACAGGATATCACCAGCCTACAAGAAGAGCTGACTGTAAGACTTATAGTTTACACTGAGGCCAACCTTCAGTCCATGAAAGTTGAGAGGCTTTCATGAGGATTATACATGCAGGCTTAGAACAAGGTCAATCATCAGATGAAGCAGATTGAATCTAAGGAGTAAGACGGCATGGAAGTGTTTAGTTTCTCTTTCTGAGTACCAAAGTCTTTCATGTGAGTTGAATTTTTGGCTTCATTATCTCTGTGTAGGATATTATGGAGTATTTTCCGGAATGCAGGTTTGGCACTTGTGAATCTCTTAGTTTGTTCTTTTTAATGGCATGTTCTTATTTCTCTACATATTGTGAGTTTTGTAGGTATGTTAATCTGGGTTCAAAGTTGTTTGATTTTATGGCTTGAACTACTTTACTCCAGGATCTTCTGGCCTTTAAAGTTTGAGTTAAGTTTGCTAATCCTAATGAGTTTACGTGATCTTTTTGCTTTATTTTGACAGCTTTTAAGTCTATTTTGTTTAGTTGATCTATTTTGTTTACTCTCTCAAAGAACCAGCTCTTTGATGTAATGGTTCTTTGTAATGTTTTTAATCTCAATTTCATTAATTCCACTCTGATCTTTGTAAATTCCCTCCTACATTAGGTTTGGGTTTAAACTGTTCTTGAAATATCTTGAGGTTATCATTAGTTTATTTACTTGAGATCTCTCTGTTTTTCTAATTTGAGCATTGGACTGCATGTTTTGTTAGACAGCTGGAATTTTAATGGAGATATGTTACTGGAAGCTTCTGTTTTATTGTAGTTAGTTGGTGTTCTGCGAGCCTTACTTACCCATGTGTTGAAATCTTACCTCAGACTTGGAAAAGTTTCTACTGTGATTTTTGCAAGTAAATTTTTACTTTCATGTGTGCTGACTCCTAGTTGCTCTCTAACTCCAATTAGGCTTAGGTTGGTCTTCTTCGTGTTGTCTATTATCTGTTGGATGAATTGTTCTTGTTACTTCTCTGTGTAATTTGTTGTAATTGACCATTTTGTTATTCATTTCAGAAACTTTGTGTCTATACTGGTCATTTTTGTAATTTATAAATTCTATATAATTTTTGTATTCAGTATTTCTCTCATATCTTTTTGTGGAATCTATATGTTCAGTAAAATTTTTTGTTCATGTTTTGAACATTTTGCTTAGTTCATCCCATTTTTTGTTTCTCCCATATCCACTTTGGTTATTTTGTATAATTTCATGAGCTTTTGGGTAATGTCCTCTTTGGGTTTACTAAGTCTATTTACCTCTTCTTTCATTGATTGATACATTTCAGTGTATCAAAACTAGCTAAAAAAGAAGAAAACGAAAGAAACACAATTGTTTATATAAGATATTAAGTTGGGACAGTTCCTCAATTCATGGTTTGAGAATAATGTGAGCCGATTCTAAGGACTTATCAAGAAAGGACAATAATCAGCTAATGTTACTTAGGAACATATACGAATGCAGCTGGATGAGTGGTTTAAACATTATCAATTACTTTTCCAGCAGAGGGGGCATAGCCAGAATCTATCTTTCTTTTGTGTCTGAGTTAATGGACCTGTTGGATGAAGTTCTGATCTAATAGCCATACTAGTGCTCTTCACTCTCTCACAGTATGGCTGGGCAGGTTAGTAACTGTCACAAGTTGAACTGCCTCCTTCAAATACATTGAAGAACTAACCTCTGGTAACATGAAGTACCGTTTTACTTGGAAATAGGGTCTCTGGAGATGATCAAATTAGGAGAGGTCATTAGCATGGGGCTTGATCCAGTGAGACTGATGTCCTTACTAAAAGGAAATGTTAAGACACAAATATATGGACACGGGGAGGGAGGGAGGATTGGAGTGATAAAGCTCCAAGCCAAGACACTTCAGACCACAAGAAGCAAAGTAAAAGTCAGGGAATAGATTCTCCTTCAGAACCTTTAGAAGCAACCAATTCTACAACAACTTGATTTTGAAACAACAATTGGTGAAATAATGCACTTCTGTGAGTTCAGCTATACCTAGCTTGCACTACTTTGTTATGGCAGCCCTAAAAAAAACTATTATGATACTGATAATCTTAGCTCCAAGGCAAGATGAAATCTCCTCATTCCATGTCATGTTAGCTTCTGAGAGGTGAAGTGTTTCTGGTTCTGTTAAGTTGGCTAGCTTACGTTTTATCCATTCCTGAGGAGGGGCATATTTGTCCAGCCTGCTCTTGTATTATATGGGCTTCCCCATGTAGATGTCTCATCAAAGGTAGGGCATGGGATTTCACTTCTCCAATATTGTACATTGATGCAGGTCTCCTCTGGGGAAAAGTTTTGGCTGATGCTCATGATTTTCCACTCCTATATGAATCAGAGATGCTAGGCCAGTGATTCTCAGCTATAAAACATGAATGAAGAAAATCCTCTTACCATACTCATTAGAAATGGATGGACAGAAAAATATTCTAATCATTCTAAATCATTCTAACAATTCTAGAATCATTAGAAATGGATGGACAGCAAAATATATTTTTCCAAAGTATGTTCAATATTTAAATTGCTATAGTCATACTTTCCTGTTTTTTACCTTTTAAAATATTATAGGTACATAAGATATGTTTTTTTCACTTATTTTGACATTTCAAATATAACAGTTGAAGAATGTACTGAATTACTTGGGCTGTCACTGTACAGTAATACAATATAGGAAGGTAAAACAACAAAAATTAATGGTCTTGCAATTCTGGAGGTTAGAAGTCCAAAATATGAGTATCTTGGAAGATATAAGAAGGGTTTGTTCTTTTTTGAGGGAGTATCTGTTCCATACCTCTAGCTTCTTGGGGTTTGCTAGAGTCTTTGGCATTCCTTGACTTATAATTTTCAATGTCTGCCTTCATCTTGACATGCATTTGATGTGCTTACCTTGTGTTCAAATGTCCCTTTTTAATAAGGACACAATCATATTGGCTTAGGACACAGCCTGATGACTTCATAGTAACTTGATTATCTGAAAAGATTCTACATCCAAATAAAAGCATTTTCACAGGGACTAGAGATTTGGCCTTCAAAATATTTTTAGTATATGTGCTGCCGAAGCGAGCACAGAGAATTTGTTTTTTTGATACCAGGCATCAAACTCAGGACCTCATGCTTGCCAGGCAGGCACTGTGCTGCTGAGCTACATCCCTGGCCCTGGCCTTCAAAATATTTTTGATGAACACAGTTTAGTTCATTCTAGGGTGAATGTTTTTGGTGTTAATTGAGAGTGGCTATTGGTTTTAAAGGGTTAAAAACTTCAAAACTGACAATTTGTTACAAAGGCCTCCCTGAGATGATCCCTACCTTCTTGCATGCATTAGTTACAGCCTTGAAAGTTTCAATTCATTAAAAACTCAAATTATGCTACCACAGACATATACTCATATTCACTGACACCCCTGATAGCAGCATGCATGCCTATATACAATGCAAGGCTGAATCTACTGCAGATACAGGAAACAGGTTATGTACAAGCTCAGTTTGTTTTACTTTTGGCTAGCCCTCACTTCTGGTACGACTGAGTACAGACAGAATCCAAGATGAGTAAAGAGATCTGAGTATGACCTAATAACAAGTCCAGATTTTGTTTATGATGTGTTTCTACTTAAAGAAGATAAGAGTGCTGCTTTCTTTTGCTTAGTCTCACTAATGTGGGTGGTGATGATGGCTGCTATAATTACAGTGCCTTAATTTGATGCTTGGGCTATCATGGCTGATCTTTAAGTGTTGATTATACAGTCTTAAAGATAAGATTTTTATAGGAAGGTCATGTATAATTTTCAAGCAAGTCTTACTAAAATTTCATTTGTAAGCAGAGCTGAAAGGGTTGTTTTGTAGGTGTTCTTTTTTTTAGTGGTACCGGGGATTGGACTTGGGCCCTTGTGCATCCAAGGTTTGAAAGGGTTATTTTGACCAGGGCTCAGAATCCTGATAGGAGTGCAGACAGAAAAATCCAGATTCAGGAGGGTTCAGTTTGGCAAAAGGACTTCATTAGCATTGTACTAGAAGCCACATGTGTTACACTCTGACAAAAATATTACATTTTGGTTTGCATTTTGCCCATTGCTTGAGACTCTTCAGGATACTGAAATCAAGGGCTTAATTGATCTGTCAGGCAATTTCAAAGCAGCCCACTGTCCATGTGGTGGCATGAGAATTGCTAGATACTTCAAGTCAAATTTCTGATAAGAATTTAGGGCAATAAACACAGCATAAAAATTTGAAAAACTTAAATTTTGCTTGAGAAGAAACCATATGTAAAATTGGGACCAAAAGAGGTGTAGCAGCTGAAGAGGTTAGCGCCAATGAAAAGAAACCAAGTATTGTGTATGGGTACAAAACAAAAGACAACAACAACAACATAATGGTACCTTAAGGACATCTCAGGACTCATTAGTACTCCATTTATTGCAGACTTAAGGGTACAAAAGTATAAAACGTTCATTTGAGAAGAGCCCCTGTATCCACTTAGTCCTGCATCTGCTTATTCTTGGCTTTGCTACACCTTTTGCTATCATGTTCCTGTCCTGGACCAACTGATTATGGACAAATCTCCTGAAACTGTGAACCAAATTAAAGCTCTTATTCTAAGTACTGGTTATCAGTAAGTGAAAAGCTGACTAAGACACTGTACATGGGAAGAAACAATATTTACAACAAAATGAGATGTTTTATCATTATTAGAAAACTGGCGCAACTTTGAAGGTTCAATTCAGTGGCAATATTTTATTAAAATAAAATTCTTTTCCTCCATAGTTATGAGACCATCACTCTGTAATTTATGAGTGATCTCCTGTGTTTGTAGTTACTGAGAAATTTTATGATATCTTAAAGTTATTTTTCAATGAATGAGGTCAAGTCAATATTTAGTTTGCCAAGAATGAGCAGAAGAAGTTGATAAGTGTACATATTCAGTTGGCTGATACAATGATAATAAATAATGTTTAAAAAAATGAACAGAATGTTCTCTGGGTCATGATATTGCTAAATCTCTGAAAGCAGACACAAGATTAAGTGGATACAGTGATAAGTACAAATTTAATATGAGCCATTTAATGATTTCCCATTAAGATTATTTCAATTCAACTACAATGAAATTTAACTACTGCTTATTAATTGCCTAAAGGAAAGAAAGTTGGGATCAAGAGTTTCTTGGTGTTCTTTAATTGTTCTCAGATAAAAGCTCTGTTCTAGCTCAGAACATAATTCACTCTTACACTTGTAAGTTCTCAATCTAATCTTGCCTCTTCTATCCTTATAATAAAATAAAGAGTCCCTCAAGCGGCTCCGACCTGATCATCTTCTGTAACCCACCACCCCTGAACACTCAATCCTGGCTGCACATTAGAATTTCCTGGTGAATTTTGAGAAGTTTTGTTTTTGTTTTCTTTTTGCAGTGCTATGGATTAAACTCAAGGCTTTATGTATCCTAGGACATGCTCTTCTATTGGGCTATACCCCAAGTCTTAAGAATTTTTGTAGAAAAAGTTGAAGAACTGATTTGGGAATCTCTTTGCCAGGCTTTGAAGGTGAGTGTCCCACAATTTAAAGAAAAAATTGTCCAAGGGTGAGGAACTGTTACACAAAGCAAGATTTTCACATATCTTAATATATCTACATTGAAGTATACAGTAGTCTCCCTTATCTATGGTTATCTTCCCATAATGTCAGTGATGAAATCAACCTTGGTCTAAAAATACAGTATAGTAAAATAAGATATGAATGAGAAGGAAACAGAGAGGGAGAGAAAAATAGAGAGTTACATACCTTATTGCAATACATTGTTATAATGTTCAATTTTATTATTAGTTGCTAATCTTACTGTTCCTAATTATATTTAATTTATAAATTAAACTGCCATAGTTGTGCATATATAATACTGCAGTTTCAAGGTCTCACTAGGCCCTAATATATGTGCTTTATGGATAAGGGATGACCACTGTGTGTTTCTTTTTTCTCTTTTTATTTATTTTTTGAGCCCTGAACAAGTTGGATTAACTATAAAAGTGATCCTCTTCACTCTGGCTACTGATTCAAATGCTAATCTCTTCCAGAGAGGTCTTCTCAGACTCAACATCTATCTAAGCATCCCTTAGTCCAGTCAAGTGGTCACAAAATTAACCATTACCAGATACTGGGGATTGAACTCAGGACCTTGAGCTTGCCAGGCAGGTATGGAGCCCCTGAACTACATCCCTTACCCAGAGTTGAAACATATCTTAAAGGTCATTTTTTTAAAAGGTAATTTTTTCTCATTTATCTGTGGAAATCTACTTACTACAAAGAACTTGACTTACCCAGCTTACAGATTGAAAGCTGTTCGGCAAATTTCAAGACTTACTAAAGCACAAATGTTTGGAAGATACTCATTTTAAAAAGTAAATACAAGGGTCTCTCTTATTTGAAACTGCAGACCAAAGGAAATCCCCAGACGACTGGAGTAGCCATGAGAGAGAGAGAGAACATGCCAGCATCTGAAGTCCTGAGACTCATCAAGTTTGGCTCCTGGCATGTAGAACGTATCTCAATTCTTCCACCTTTTTTTTGAGACAGGGTCTCACTTTGTAGTTCAGGCTGGCCCTGAGTTCACTGTGTAGCCCAGGCAAGCCTCGAACTCAGCAATCCTCCTGCCTCTGCCTCCCGAGTGCTGGGATTCCAGGCGTGAGCCACCACGCCCAGCATTGTGCTATGTGATATTGATTGCTGGTGGGCATGGCTCACCACACCCAGCATTGTATGTGGTTACAAGGGATTGAAGTCAGGACCTTGTGCTTGCGAGGCAGGCACCGGAACCACTGAGCTAAATCTCTGGCCCTCTCAATTCTTCCTCTTTAAGCCAGTTACTTTATTTATAAAAATGGAGAGAGTAATACCTTCAGGCTTGTTTTGGTGATTAAATTGGATAAATATTTATGAAAGCATGTGATATGTAATTAGTGTAATTTTTAAATAAGTTGTTATATTGTGAAAACCTTTCATTGATTTCAAAAGGTAAAAGGAAAAAGCTGTTTTGCATTTGAAAGGTATTTGTCTTATCAGTTCTAATGATGTTTAAATATCTGTTTCACAGTGTAAGCTGGTTTCACCTGGCCATTTGGATTAATATGTGTTTCTACAGTGCTTCCTGGTGCTCATTCTGCTGTATGCTTTGAAGCAACTGGAAGAAATATAAGCTCCAATGTTGTCCAAAGGGAACTTATTTTTACCCCCACCACCCTGTACTGGGGATTCCAAAGGAAGTTTAGCATACCAGTGACACAGGAAAGACTGTATCTATGTTTAAAGCATATGGTTTTTAAAATTGGTTTAGAAAAAGAAAATGAGGAATCACCTAATGTGAGCAAATCTCTCTTATGAAACCATGTTTATAAAAACTCAAAGCAGACAGAGGACATGTTTATTTATCCATCATAGATGAGGAAGGAAGAGTCAGAAACACAGTAGTCTCCCTAAAAACCTTCAGGTGACCTTCAGGTTTTAGGGAGACTAATGGTGTGTGTGTGTGGGGGGGGTGGTCTTCTTTCAGTCTGAGGTATGAGAAAAGCAAATATCAAGCATTTCTTTAGTGTCTGAGGCAAAGGACCAGGACACTCTCTCAGAGGCAGAAAAACAAGAGAAGATAAGATCTTAACTATGGTCACAAAGGCAGACATTTGCTTTCATCTTAGAAGCAAGGGAAGTGGCAGTTTCAGAGAGTTGTTTGCAAAATCTAATGTTCTACTCAAAGCTAGAGCGATGCAGACATCTTCCAAGGCCTCTGATACAAGCAAAAATATCAATAACAAGGATTTTTTCTTGATGAAAAAGAAATTACTCCCCCCTATATTTTTCAAGGAAAAAAACTCTGAATATTTTTTTCATTTCTGTCTCCTACACCCAAAGCTTTAAAACCTGCTTGGCATTTGGCTGGGGAGATACAGAATGTGACCAAACTAAGAAACTAAATTAGAGTTGAGTCTGTTTAGAGAAAGTACCCTGTATGTCTGTCTGTCTGTCTCTGACAGTTACCTTGAATATAAGTTCAAATACTGAGATATGCATTGCTTTACATCTCAAAAGAATTGCTGGATATAAACATATGTACTGGGTTTGTCACCTTTCTGTCACTGCAATAAACTACTGAAGTAATCAATCTGTAAATAAGGAAAGGTTTATCTCAGCGTATAGTTTTGGAGTTTCCAGTTAATGATTAGTTGGCTCCATTGTTTTGAAACAATGGTAGAATTGTAGAGTGGCAAAAAACTGTTGACCTCCTGGCCAGGAAGTGAAAGGGAGAATGAGAAGGGGCTGAGACCCTCCAATTCCCTTTATTGCCTCAGTGACTAGAAAACTTCTTGGCTTGTTTTGCTTTGTTGGTTTTTGGAGACATGGTCTCACTGTGTAGCTCAGGCTGGCCCTGAACTCACTATTTACCTCAAGCTGACTGTGAATTTACAACAATCTTCCTGCCTCAACCTCCTGAGCGTTGGATTTACAGGATTGCCCCACCATGTCTGGCTTAGGTCTTACCTCTTAAATGTTTCACCTCTTCCCAATGGTGCCAAACTGGGGACCAAAACTTTAACATGTTGGCTTTTGGAAGCCATTTCATGCCTCTCATAGTATCTTATTTTCTTTCTCTTAATTCCCTACTTTTTGGACCTAGAATACCATATCTACCTAAAATATTCTCTCTAAATTATAATATAGCATCTGAGATAGTAAAACCATGACCAAAAAGAAATTGCAAGGATGCAAGTTCACATCAACATTAAAAAAAAAAACTTGGGAAATCAAGAATGTCCCATAAAATACGATTCTGAAAGAAAATAAAAGAGCATGTATATAGGGGATGGGGAGGTGTGGGTGGGTAGGGATATGGCTAAAAATGAGAATTAACTTGTGTCATATATTGGTACAAATTCCCCAATGTTATGTGTGATTGTGAGATGTAGATAAATTGTACCAATAAAGAATTCAATTTTTAAAAATGTCCCATAATATAGTCCACTGCTTAGACCATAAGCTACGTCAAAATGATCAGACTGTGTGGTGTTGAGCTAAGATAAGTGACCATCAGCTGGAGATGTTATGGAAGGAATTCCAGAACTTGACTGGAAACTGGATTGCAGAAGTCTCTTCCCAATACAAGATGACATGACTTTGAATAAAATAAGTCTGACATTGAATACTCTGGTTGGTGCCATATCCCTGACTTTAGGTGACTGGTTCTTTAAGTATTTATGAATAAGGCACAAATTTAGAAGAAAAAAGAATGAAGAGAATGGACAGTTTTAAAGTAGAGTTCCTTCATACTAGATTAGGTGACTTGGTTACTGCTTTCAAGTTGGTTTTTGGGGAGGGTATCAGGGATCAAACTCATGACCTTGTGCTTGCAAGGCAGGTGCCAGAACCACTGAGCTCAATCCCAGCCCGTAATTAATGCTTTTAAAAACTAAAATATCACCAATTTATAGTTTTAGATTCTTCTTACAAATGGTCCTATGCTTTCTTTACCTCTGACCAGCCAATGAGTTGTTGTGTTCTACGTTTTTACCTATGCATTATGTTGATTTTACCCAATTACAGGGTGCTTTCATGGCAGATTGATTTCCATTCCAGACCTGAGTAAAATCATATATATCATTTCGCCAATAACCTGTCATCTGGAAGTCCTATGCTCTGTGTATACTGCAAACATTGGAATGGCAAAATGTAGATCTGCAATTTATGTTTTAGATGAAAATATTTTTGTATAAAACACAATTCATTTCTTTTTAATTTATTAGGAACTATTTGATGATGATAGGAAAGTTTATTTCTTATTCAAAGAGAAGAGAACGCCAGTATAGTGGAATCCTCATCCTCCTTCTCAAGGCCTCGGTGGTGCATGTGTTGGGGTAACAGCTGGCCTGGGGATATTAATAGCTGACTCTTGTCCTTGAAGGTTGGAGATCACAATCCGAGGCCATAACCAGTGCAGCTGGAGAGGTTCTTTCAGATTCTTCTGAGCCACAGATAGGGGAATCTTACCATTTCCTATGTATGACATAAGTCTTCAGAAAATATCTCAGCTATGCAGAAGGATAAGCAACCTATGCAGGACAGCAAAATGATTTTGAACAGTTTCCAAAATACTTGGTCCACTTTTGTATCATTTTAATTAAGAAATTGACTATAAAGAAAAAAATAGAATTATCTGAGTAAAAGAAAAATATCAAGGTAAACATTGGTATTTAAATATGTATAAAATAGATATGTGATTTAAACTCTTAAAAGACAGAACTAAGACCCTTATTCCAAATAAAATCAGGACCTGGTTTTGAAATAAAGAGTACTGAGAAGCTTAGTTTGGAAGGAGATAAAATTAGACTTGTACTAAGGGCTTATTATATACTCCACATAAAAAGCTATTACAAAATTTCTCTCACTCTCACTTCCTGCCCCTTCCATTCCTTTCGATTTTCTTCTGGAGTAGTCCTTTTTTTTTCCTTTTCTGTTCTTTGCTTTTAAAACCTCACAAAGATGTATCAGGCCTTGTCAGTTCCACAAAGATGAGAGGAAAAGATGAGAGAAAGCTGTTGCTATATTCAGAGAGGAAAACAATGCCTTCTGAAATAATTTGAAAAGAAGCTCAAATCCAGGCAAGGGAGCATGTGCCTGTAATCCCAGCACTCAGGAGGATGAGATAGGCCGATAGCAAATTTGAGGCCAGCCTGGGCTACATGGCAAGTTCAAAACTGGCCTGGATACAGAGTGAGCCCAAAGATGTGAGGGAAGAGAATAACCTCAAATGGCTCCAACTAGTTACAGAAAAGTGTGATGAGTACAAAATTGGAAGAGATTCACACTGCCTGAAATCAGGGAAGGCCATGTAGGTGAAGTGGCGGTAGAAACAGGACAAAGGGAGGGTCTCCTTGTGGGGAGCTTTGGAGAACCTGGACATGTGATGCATGAATAAGAGTGCAGTGGAGGCAGAGACCTGCAGCATTTCTCATAAACCTGGGATTATGTTTTCTGGTTTGTCCACGTGAGGGAAAATTGAATGAATGCAGCCTCTCTTCTTGGTCCAGTCAAGTTGTGAAACAGAATGTGACTATCGATTTCCTAAAAAAAAAAAAAAAAATCCAGGCTTGTTCCTGTCAGCTCACTGCAGTCTGTGAATTCTTTGCTGCCCTGACATCGGCTTTCTATCCTTTGAAAACATGAAGACTATGTCCCTGCATTGGTTTTTACTGGAGCCAATCACCTGTCATGCCTGGAACAGGGACTGTACCCAGATTGCCTTTAGCCCCAATAATTGTGAAGTTCGCATTTACAAGAGGAATGTAAGCCAGGATGAAAGCTCATGAACTCATGGAGCACAATGGACACAGCACAGGTATGGATGGCACCCAAGAGGACCGTGGTGTCACTTGGGGAGCTGACTGCAGCTCCCTATGCGTGGAGTCAGAAAGATGCCTCTGAAAACAAGCTTGGTGATCCTGCCAATTTGTGCTCCCCTTTAGGGAACAAATTTGCTGTGAGAAGTGGAGCAAGACTTATTTCTGTTTGTTACTTTGGTCTGAAAATGACTGGTAGAGAAGCGAGTACATTAAAAAAAAAAACAGATCTGCTCTGTGGTTCTCAGTTTGATTGGCATCCCAATAGTGCTTTGCTGGCTGCAGGATCACATGACTTCAAATGCTGAGTGTTTTCTCTCTACAATTAAAGAAATGAATGAAAAGCCACCCAGTGTCCCCTGGGATAGCAAGATGCCTTTTGGCCAGCTGACTGTCAGAGTTGGGTGGCTCAGTCCATGTCTGCCCCTGGCAGCCACCTGGCCTGGGTCATCCCTGACAAGCACGGTGTCTGTTGCTGATGCCTCAAAAAGCTGCAAGTCTCCTCTCCGAGAACCAAGTTCCTCCCCGTCTTGAGTGGGTCATTTGTCTCTGTGGACAGTGTTGTGGCTGCCGGCCGTGGCTGTTGCTCTTTAACTACAATGACCTCAGCTGCTTGACCCTTGTCTCTAAGCTTGACATTCTAAAACAGCATCCAGGGCAACGTTTCTGCCTCGGGACGTTTCCGCAATACGGACCAGAGGCCACGACTGAGGACCAACATATGGCGTTGGAGGCCGTGTGCTAGAAAGCACCACTCACGTGTCTGTTTATGAGGTGGACAAGAGGATTGCTGCAAATTTTGCACTACTAGTATCCATGGAGCCAGAACAACTTGGGATTTCAAGACCTTGAAGTCTTCGATCCAGGGCCTCTGAATAACCTCAGCTGAGTGACCCTGCATCCAGCATGGGAACGGCAGCTGAGCACCTTGCTCGCACGTGACAGTGAGGAAAGCCCGCCCAGAAAGCACTGTAATGTAGCTGTACAAATATGTGTGTTTTTGTTTGAATATAATCAGTGTTGGTTCTTTTAAAAGCAGCAGTGGTTTTGTTTTGTTTTTGTGATTTCATTCCATTCTTGGCCAAAGCTTCTCTTTGAGTAGTTTATTATGGAATTGCCATACTAACTTGAAGGAGAGGGTGAAGGACACATGTAAATTGTATGCTGGAAAATTAAATTTAAAAATCCTGAACGTTAAAAAGAAAGAAAACCGACCATTTAAATCTGTGTTGAGGGATTGCTATTTTACTTGCAAGTCTCTCCATCTGCGCATGCGTATGTGAAGGCTGGGAGGTGGGGGTAGAAGGTGATTACCAGGCAAGACGTGTTACCCGCATGAGATAGATTTCTTCTTCTTCAGTGCTTTCTTTCCCCCACACTCTTCTACCTTACAATCTCCACCTTCTTTCCCTTCCTGCTCCCCCTCCCGCTACCTTTCCATTCTCTTACTCACAGAAATTTATCTCATCTCTTCTCCACCCATAACTTTCTGCTATCTTCAACATCTCCAGTATTGAAGATGACTTCATAGTACTTAGCAAGCAAAAGATCTTTAACAAAAAGATCCACCCCCTCTGTAGAGTGGCGGATGAATTTTAAGTACTTGGTTTTTATTTCTGTGACACATCAAAATGTTGTCAACCTTTGCACCCAAGCGCTGCTGGGTAAAGATTTTAAGTATCATTGTGTAACCTCAGCAAATAATCCCAAACACTTAGAAGTAGTCAATGCAAATGTTTCTGACGCCTGCCTGGTGGTTGGCAGCTGAGACCTGATTCTCATGTGGACCCATCATTCTCATTTTGTGCATTTTCATATGAAAAATCAACATTATGCTCTATTGCTTGGGGTTAGTCACAATCACATTGCTATGCAGGGCTTCACAGCGGCTACTCCATGCCTATTGATGAGGAAGTAGTTACGATAGAAAGAAACTGGAAAATGGTATGTCTCTTTCATACTTGGCTGAATCCTGAAGAAAAATCTATGTTCATAAAACCAACCATAGAAGTGTATTATATTCTACTTTTATTTCCCCTCAAAGTCAATTTTGTTATTCCTTTCTACTGAATGGGTAACAATCTAAGCATTTTTTAAAATACCACCTGTGTAGATTATTCTATATTTAGAACTTCTTTTTCTACTTTGCTCTTTGTCTTTCTATTAACAGATGGAAATATAACTACTGATCATATCATTTTTTCGAAAATTCATTTCAGGGCCGGAGATTTAGCTCAGTGGTTCCAGCGCCTACCTCACAAGCTCAAGGTCCTGAGTTTGATCCGGTAACCACATACAGTGCTGGGCGTGGTAACTCACACCCACTAGCAATCAATAAAATAAATACCACATACCACAATTCCAGGTGTGGTGGCTCATGCCTGTAATCCCAGCACTCGGGAGGCAGAGACAGGAGGATTGCTGAGTTGGAGGCTTGCCTGGGCTACATAGTGAGCTGAGGGCCAGCCTGAACTACAAAGTGAGACCCTGTCTCGAAAAAAAAAAATTCATTTCAATATAGAATCAGAACTAATCCCAAAGGACATCTGCTATTTTGGATTCTATTATTTTTGGATTCTAAGCAAACTTTAAATCTGATGTAACTTTAAGCCCTCACTGATTCTTTGGGGAATCATTAATCTTACTTTAGATAGGTAGACTACTTCTTAATTTAGTGTTTTTTATGTTTAATGTGAAAGTGAGCTATGTTAAATTAAAAGAAAATTAGAATCTTTTAATTAAAAGAAAATTTTTATTTCTTTTTCAATACTGGGTATTGGAACCAAGGTCTTCATATTACATAGCCAGACTTTAATGCTTTTTTTTTTAAATTTTGAGAGAGGGTCTCACTAAGTCATTAGATTGCTACAGACTCCCAGGGTGCTGAGATTACAGGACCATACCACCATGCCTGTTTATGTTTTTACTTTCTTTTATTTTGTGATCTAGGTGTAAGTGAACACCTGTAAGCTTGCTTTTACTGAATGAGTTTTGGTGATAAGCCATCAGGCCCTTTTGAGAAGTGCTATAAAAAAATAGTTCCCCTACACTTGCTCTAAGGATATTGTTGAAGGCATTCTTCAGTATATTGCAAAGCATTACTTTTGGATAACTCTTGAGAATCTTTGTTTAACCTCATATTAAGAACAGGTATTATAACCAGTTTCTCTCTCTGTCTCTCTGTCTCTGTCTCTGTCTGTCTGTCTGTCTGTCTCTCTCTCTCTCTCTTTCTCTCTCTCTCTCTCCTTTTTTTCTTATGGTGTCAGAAGAACAAAGCTGACAGGACAGCAGTGGGAAACAAAACTGGGTGCCAACTTATTAGAAAGAACAAAAAGAAAGCTCCCGCTAGTTGAAAGGGGGTTCCAAAAGGAGAACACCACAGAGGTTTCTAACTCTAGAAACTTTTTGCAGTCTTTGGCCTGTGAAAAGGCAGACAGGTGTGGAAAAATGCAGTTGGTGCTGTCGCTAAGCTTTTGATGTCAAGAAAATAGACTTTATTATTTTTTGTCCTTTGCAGTCCAGTTTTTTGGAGGCATATCCCTGTTTACCCTGGCTCTTGCTCTTTGTCCTTTGAACTCCAGTTTCTCAAGGCATATCTCACTGTACCTTTAATTTACTCAGTTCTCTGTCTTAATCTTTCTTTATGGAGACTCTTAAAAAAAATCAAGAGCCCAATTCCTGATGGATTCTTAGCTAATACTCAGGTTTTGGTTATATTTATTTTGTCTATTAGCCTGTCCCTACCCTGTGATCCCATCATTGCCTTCTCATTTGCTTCTGATTAACTGTATTTTCTCTGTGTACCTTTCTGTGAGTCTTTTTAAAAAGTATGAGAATAATGACATTGTTGTATCTTTCTCTCAACATTGGTAGCTGCTGGAAAATGGACTGATTTTTTTTTATCACCTTATACTTGGATCTGACACAGGCTTCATTATATGCTCAATAAACATTTTTTTTTTTTTGAGACAGGGTCTCGCTTTGTAGTTCAGGCTGGCCCTGAGCTCACTGTGTAGCCCAGGCAAGCCGCCGCGAACTCAGCAATCCTCCTGTCTCTGCCTCCCGAGTGCTGTGATTACAAGCGACAGCCACCACACCCGGCATTGTGGTATGCAGTGTTGATTGTTGGTGGGCATGAGTCTCCACACCCAGCATTATATGTGGTTACCAGGGATCGAACTCAGGACCTTGCGCTTGCGAGGCAGGCGCCGGAACCACTGAGCTAACCCTCCGGCCCTCAATAAACATTTTTGATGGTGAACTAAATGACTTTGCCATTATAAAATAGGAAAAGTCATTTTGTAAGTTTAGCAATGCTGGTTTTATCTTTCATAGTGAAACAAAAGGAAGACTGTACTCAACTATCACCTAAAATAAGGAGGTAGAACATGTTCCCTATGTGCACCAAGAAGATGAGATGAACTAAATACAAAGTTTCTTCTTTTTAAACCTATCAGTGATGTGATCATGATACTCTCATGGCTTACAAACCAAGAAAAATGAACTATGCTTCTTGTTCTTCGGTTACAGGGCTATTGCATAAAGTTGGTAGTAGAAAAATACATATAGAATTAAGCCTATCTATCTAGATATTAGGCTGTGGAATGCTTGGTAGAAATACCTGGCATTTTTTTCTCTCTGAAAACTAAAAATGTCTCCAAAAGCCACTGAACTCAAGATTGTTGTTACCTTTTTTTCTCACTTTGTAGTTCAGGCTGACTCTGAGTTCACTATGTAGCCCAGGCAAGTCTGGAACTCACAGCAATCTTCCTGTCTCTGCCTCCTGAGTGTGGGAATTACAGGAGTGAGCCACCATGCCTGGCACTGTGGTATGCGGTATTGATTCCTGATGGGTGTGAGTCACCACACCCAGCATTGTATGTGGTTACCGGGGATCGAACTCAGGACCTTGTGCTTGCGAGGCAGATGCAGGAAGCAATGAGCTAACTCTCCAGCCCTGGTTTTGGTTATTTTGAGACAAGGTCTTGCTTTGTAGTTCAGGCTAGCCCTAAGCTCACTATGTAGCCTGGGCAAACCTTGAACTCAGCAGTCCTCCTGCCTCTGCCACCCGAGTACTGGGATTACAGGTGTGAGCCACCACACCCAGCATTGTAGGGTGTGGTACTGATTGCTGGTGGGCGCGAGTCACCCCGTCCAATATTATATCATTGTATGTGGTTACGGGATTGAACCAGGGACCTTGCGCTTGCTAGGCAGGCGGCAGAACCACTAAGCTAAATCTCTGACCCTTAAATTTTTTTTTAACATTGAAATAGGGTCTCATTAAGTCACTAAGTTGCCTGTGCCGAGCTTGAACTTGCAATCCTCTTGCCTCAGCCTTTCAGTATACCATTATGCCAGACAGAACTTTGATATCTTGATATGGGTAGGTTAATGCAGTATTATACTTTGAAAAAATGCTACCTGTTCTTTAAAAGCAAAGAAACATAGTAAATGTTGGGCTCTTTATTACCCTTGTGAGCTTTACTAGAATACAAAATGGTAGCTATTTATCTGTAGGTATTTGAAATTTATGGTATTATTCTAATCAGTAAAATGATGGGATGACCTTCCTTTAAGATCAAAGTTTTAGTGTTAATTTTGGCTTTTGTTTTTTTTTTTCCAAATGTTTCTCATATTTATGCTTTCCTCTTGGTTTCTCTTTCAATACTCCAATCCCACATTTCTTACAGTCCCATCCAGCAATGACACAGTAGATTTTTAGCTGGCTTCCCTGTTACTACAATTTCTATGAAAGGGGTTATGAATATTGCTGCCAGTTAATTGTTCCAAAAAATATGTTTATTACATCATTTTTATTAGTGAGTTATAATAACCTCTTATAGTTAAATACATTGATTTCAAACTCAAGGAGTCTGTTTTTCATAATCTCCTCCTTCCTGGCTCCCAGTTTTGCACACTTGAGTGGGCCCTGTTGCAGTCATTGCATCCTGCATAGGTGCCCAGTTTCTATGATACCTTTAAGGTACTAACTAGTATTTGCATGCAACAAGAAGTAGGGTGTGGTCTGTTTCTGGATGAGATTGAAATTCTACTCTAAAAACAATTTATCCTTGACCTACAACTAATACTGCTTTTAGGAAAAAAAATTACCAAAATCACAATTTTGTTTATAGTTTAAAAGGAGAAAGTTAAATATCATTTACAGTTAAAAAGAAGAAATTCATGTCAAGTGCAGTTCATGCCTGTAATCCCAGTGTTTTGGGAGTTGAGGCAGAAGAATTGGTAATTCAAGACCAGTCTAAGCAATTTCCCAAGAACCCGATGTCAAAATAATAAAATAGAAAAAGGCCTGGGGTCATCTGCAGTAACTCTCCTACTCCCACCGCGTATACAAACAAAAGAAAAGAAACAAAAACTGACCGTGGATGTAAAGTTTAAATGCTCCTGGATTATTTGTTGAAAACATCCAATATGCTAGGTCCTATACAAACATCGTCTATTTGAATGCTGAAGTAGCTACCATAAGTATGCCCATTTCATAAGTATCTTGCCAAAAATCACATAGCTACTAAGCCAAGACTGAAAGCAGAGAAGTCCATCTTCATGCATAGACTCTTAATCACAAACCTAATAATTCTTGATGGAATCTAAAGCTTGTGTCCACTGTGAAACCCCAGAAGTGCCTGTTCTAGGAAATAAATAATATTCTGAGTTTATGTGCTAAAAAGGAATTCCTTTTGTCAAGCAAGAAACATTTTTCCTACTATACTTTGAGCTCAAATATGATAGATGTAGGATTCTTACAACTTCTAGTTCTACTTTTGACAATCTAAATATTGTTTAGTTGTTCCCTTTCACAGAGAAAAGTTAGCGAGGGCAATATTTTATCTCAAATCAGACCCTTAATCTCAGCACTACAAATTTGAGAACTTGTAGGATTACTTTGGAATACAGCCAATTCTGTGATCCTCTAACTAAACCCAACTTGATTTTAATGGTGAAGAAGGTGGCCCAGGTCAGAAAGACTCCAGAACCAATGTCACAGCATTCAAGAAAGAAACATGCAATAGAAATATCACTACAATATACAAGCAGAGAACTCTGAGTAGGTTGTCAACAGAGATGGGAAGTGACCATGCCTAGATTTCAGAAGTAAAGACATTGTACATGGATTAATTACCGACTCTGTTGCCAGTACAGAGTAAAAACTTCCAAGAGCCTCACAAAAGCCACTTGCACACTTATTCCAGCCTAGAGGTCAATGGCTCATGCTGAGAGTTATTTGGTCATGAAAGGAGTATTTATAACATGACCCACTGGGCATATTAAGTATGAGGACTCCCTATCTCCTTCTCCCCAGCTGGTTTAGTAAGAGCGTACTAAAATTACCCCAATAGTTGTTTCAAACCACAATTATTTATTATTTCTCACAGTTCTGTCAGTTGACTGGCCTGATCTGGGTAATCAGCTCCACATACTGATGCTATGGTGACTCCTATAGCTATATTCAGCAAGGAAAGAACTTCTGAACTGAGGTACTAGATGTGGGACTGGATATTTCTTTCTTTCAGAAGCATTCCTATGCATTATAGGATATTTCGCAGAGTCCCAGGCCTCTATCTAGTAGTGTTGGTAATGACAATTGAAATATCAGAATGAGGGCAAAATTCCCTGGGTGGAGAACCCCTGAGCTAGCACCTTGGTGAGCTTCTCATCATCCAGGCATTCAATATCCTTTATTAAAGAACAGTTTTATTTGTGATAGTTGATAAAGACAGTAAGGCAAATCTTCCTCCCTCTCCCCTGGGTATTACAACAATGTGGTTGTAGTGGGGGAGAGAGATTGGGTTGAACTCCGAACCTAACAAGAAAAAGTGGGGCATTATCATTGAGCAGCAAGATAAGGGTCAGTAAGCAGAAAATTACAATGAAACAACACCAAAGCTAGGTGTATTCTGGTTACAGGGACTTGGTGGAATTCTTGCTGATGGCAGTCCACGGTGACCAGATACCAAAGGTAGAGATTGTTGTGTGTTGATTGTTATTGTTTTGAATCAAGAATGTTGCCCATGGCTGGGCATGGTGATGCATGCCTGTAATATCAGCACTATTGAGGAATGAATCAGAAGGATTGCAAGTTCAAGGCCAGCTTGGGCAACTCAGCAAACCTATTTTTAAAAAAACCAAATAAATAAAACCAGGATAGGAATGTAATTCATTGTGAAGGCCCTAGGTACTAGCAGAAAAAAAAAATGTTCCTCAGAGGCTCATCTGTTCAGCTTGGTCTTTTTTCCTCTCAGTCTCATCAGTGGTCTTTTGAAATGTGGTTAGGTAGTGGGGCATCAGCCCCATCAATGGGTTAACCCACTGATGGGTTCAGAGCTGAATGTGCTGTTAGATGTGGGGCTTGTTTAGAGGAATAGGGTCCCTGAGGATCTGAAAGGGTATAATCTTGTTCCTGGCCCTTTCCCCTTTCTGTGGCTCTTCTTGCTTTCTCTGCTTCCTGGCTGCCAAAAAGTAAGCAGCTTCCCAGGGCCGCACCCTTCCATCACATTTCTGCCTTGGAACTAGCTGACAATAGACAGAAACCTCTATAACTATGACTCAGAACAAGACTTTTTTCCTTTAAATTGTGTACAGCAGGTATTTTTATCTTAGCAACATCAGGTGACTAACATTGACTCAGGAGGATTCTTGCGAAAGCTGAACCAAGAAAATAAGGCTAGAGTTCTAACTTTTGGGCTTAGTCACAAGGAATGCTCAGAGAGGCTTTGCAGAAGTTTGGACAGGAAGAGAGTAGTTGCCACCTGTGAGTGACCTCCTGTCATCTCTCAATCTGTCTCAGGTTTCTTTATTGCACAGTGGATGGCTTTTAAAAGTACAAATTTTAAAAAAGCAATTGGAGCAAGAGCACTTTTGCTACTCTTCTAATTGGTTAAAACAACTCATAAGCAGGGCCAGGGATTTAGCTTGATGGCACCATCCCTGCCCCGGAATCTCAAAGTGCTGAGCTTGATCCCTGGTACCCCCCTAAAAAAGTAAAATAAATAAAACAAAGCCACACAACCAGAATCAAGGCGGAGAAATATTTTCGACCTCTGGAAGATAGGAGTAAAAAGTTTATGTCCGTCGTTAGTACAGGCAGAGTTATATTTGCATTTAAGACCTCAGAAAAATTGCTCTGCAAAAGGAAATCTTGAGAAATAATTATATTTGAGATCAATCATGACTAACTTTGGAAACATATATAACAGCTCTTATCAGTGGACTAAAGGTAAAACTGATTCCTTATGTTATGATAAATTTAACTTAATGATAGCATAATTAAATTTTCTGAAAATGTAAGTAGTATCATTAATATTCAACAATACTCAACTATAAATAAATAACACATTATTTGAAATTGGTTTTGAATGTTTTTATATCCTGTAATAGTTGAAGTGCAAAGAGTTTTAAAGATATTTTCCAAGAATTTTTCTAAAGAGCTTGCTATTTACAAGAGGGAGCCAATGACTGTCTTTTGACTTGTTTTTCACCATTGCGTCAATTCCTTTGACTACTACTAGGAAGAAGATATTTTTTATTCCAAGCCCCTATTTCCCAAAAAGTGTTTTTTAGAACTTGAGTTCCACGGCTGTTAATGAGCATTACATGGAAAGAAATTTATAGGGTCTACAAATTTGGGAAAATTCTAAGTTGCGAAAAAGCAGATTTCTTAGAGTCTTTACTATGCTAATGTACATTGTGACTCATAAAATGCAGAATGTTTTCTATACTTATTTAACCACAAAAATAGATATGCATCTTATATAACTGATGTTCCTTAGGATACTCTTGACAGAAATTGCTCCAAATGAAAATGTAGAAGGAAGAGGGATCTTGAGATTCTATTCATGATCAACAAAAATTAATTCCAGAAACAGGCAAAGCAGTAGCCTTGGATTTAAAGGGGGGAGTATCCTTGAAGCAGCTCTCCAGCCCCAACAGTGCACTATGCTGATTGTGCACATTAGGTAACTGTAAGTCATTGGTATTTAAAAACTAGGACTTGCAGCAAAATTTGTTTGCAAAAGTTATTGAAAATTCTGAAATGTAATCCCCAACAACACCAATGATTGATTAGTTCAAACAGTAATTTAGAAAGAAGGACCAGAGTAAGTTTTACTGTTTTCCACCTGCCTGGTTTTATAAAATAGCCTTAAAACCCTTGAGAATTAGAATTTAGATTACAAGTGGTGTATTAACTACTCACAAGAGGCAGCTCTAAGACTAGCTGTAATTATCCTTAGCTCCAGGGATTTGTACCCTCATGTAATCTCCTCCCACTGAACCTGGGATAAACCTAAGGACTTGCTTGTAGAAGGCAAAAATGATGGATGTTACTTCTGCGATTAGACTGTGCAAGAGACTGACCTCTGTCTTGTTTTCCCTCTCCCACTCTTGCTTACTTGATGAAGCCAGCTCCCCTGTGGGCTGCCCTGTAGAGGCTCCTTTCGTACGGAACTGAGGGAGCTGGGGCCAGTGACCCACGAGGAGCTGCATCCTGCCCATAACCTTGGGAGTGACTTTGATAGTGGATCCTTCCCTATTTGACCTGACAGACCCTGAGCCACATCACCCAGCTAAGTCATGCCTAGATTACTGATATCCACCAAGTATGACATAATTCACAGTTGTTCCATAAAGCCCCTGAATTGTGCAGTTGTTTTTTAGGTGACAATTGGTAACTAATGTACTGTTCAAAGAGGAGGGCTGCTGTTCTGTTATCTACGCTGAATTTGCAGACAGCCTATGGAAGGACTAAAGCACTGTGATTAAATCATGCTATAAAATGGTGGTGTAAAAAATGTTGATTTAATTGGGAACAAACATAGGTTATCTTGGAGGAAGCCCCAAATCTCAAACCCATGCATCTGAGGAAAAGGTCAGGTGTTTTTATAAGATAAAGATACAGGGGGTCTGAGGTCTGGGAAAGGGAAAAATGAGGTCAGAGGTGGTCTGCCAGGCCCTAATGAAAGGTTGCTAGTTTTAACCAGTCTGAGATGGACAAAAGCAGCCTCCAAATTCCTTAGAACTACTCAAATAGTTGTTATCATGGTGAGCATATATTAGAGGTGTTAGTCATAAACGTGTATATTTGCATTTGTGTAACCTAAATTTTAGAAAGTAGTACTCATGTTGCACAAAACCACGCTTCATTTCCAAGTACAATGAATATACTGCGATGTTTTCTTTTCTGTTGCATTTTCCAAAAAGGCTGGAATACATCTTGAAAAGATTATTCTTTATCTGTTTCTTGAAGGAAGCATCTAAGACAGTTGAGATCTAAGACAGTGTTGATGCTGAGTTGGGATGAAAGAATAATTAAAGAACATTGGATACTGGAGTAAGCAGAATTCTGACTTTTTAAAACAGAATAATGGAAATACTGTGCAAATCACAACTAAAGATCTGAAAAGAAGTTTTTAGGATACATTTGAGGAAAACGTTAGTAACTGGAAACAGCTTAATGGGAGAGATGATCTATGACAGTTAATATTTGATATTATTGCTTGCATTAAGATCTAATTTAAAATATTTTTTTATAAACACAGTATTCATCATTCCTCTAAGAAAATGTGTGGGCACTACAGAGGCTATTTCTAGAAGACACTAGTGAATAAAGGTAATATACTTTTTAGCAAAGTCAAAAGTATTTTTATATAGCACCTATATTTCTAGTGCAGAAAACTCTTATGTGCATTACTCTATTTTCTTCAGAATTTCTTTGGTGTCTTCAAATGATATTTTTGGTCAAGTTCTATTTTGTTATTCAGCTTCTCACCTCTTGTTCTGGTTAGGGTGTACATTGTTGATATTCTAACCTGAGCCTAAACTGAACTGACCCTAAGAGCCCAAAAGACACACAAAAATATCAAATGAACACAACTAGGGCACTGAAATAATTACCTTTTATTTCAACCTTGCCCTGAAAATTAGTCCATCCCCCTTCTCAAGAATGTAAATTGTTTACCTTTGAAAGCCTTACTTTGTTGTCACATTTTATTTTTTCACAGAAGTGGGTGTTAGGGCTGATGAAGGGAAGGAAATCCTGGATAGGGCTACAAACATTTTTTTGGTATTTTAAACTTTCAAGTTTATCAAGAAAATTAATAAAAAGCCAAGTACAGATGTAGAAAGCACATTAGTCTTCTGTTTTCTAGAACAATTTAGTTCTGGAGGAATCTAGCTTACTATCCACTATCTTTTGTTCTTTTGACAGGTTCTTTTTCTTTCTCTTGTTCTCTATTTTCCACTTTCTTTCATTCCAAAGTGGTGGGAAAGAAGAGGAAAAAATGGGCCAGGACAGCGGGATTCCTGTGAAATCCCACACATTCTATGGCATGTAAGAACTGGTGTTCTTTATACCTAAATTTTGTTTTGAACTTCTTGATTTTTTAGTGTAATATCTTTGTGACAATGAAGCTGGAATTACAGTCTGTGTTAAATTTGACTAAGGCTAAAAATAGGTTATCAAGGTTGAGCATGGAAGAAGTGGCCAGGCTTCTCCTTCCTCCTTTTCAATTTGTTTCACTTTGAATGAGGAGGTGGCTCTCAATGAACCAGAATGGCAACTGGCTGGATGTCTCCGTGCTTTGAGCCAATTATGATATTTTTGTGGGTGTCCAATTCTTAAGTCTCGGTTATATAGAGGTGGGAGGCAGCTAGTGTGAATATCTGTCTGCAAGCTATGTGAACACTAACCTGATCAATATGGCATAACAGCAATGTGTTTATTCAAGAATATAATTATTCACTTTTCTTGTACTCTTGCCTAAGACTTCATCTTTACCACTTTAAAAATACACAAAAGATGAAAAGAAAAACCAAAGTTAATGTTAAAGAAATAGTTTGAGATCTCTCAACCACCTCTACTGAGGCATACTGAATGAAATCATATTATGTCTGAATGGAACACATTAATTCATTTTCTGACTCTATAACTCCACTAACCTCTTGATAAAATCTTCATTTAATTAAGTACTATCATCATTTGTTTTCAGAATTTCTTGACTTCACTATTTAATCACCTAGTTGCCAGTAACCACCAAACGCTGCTGCCTCTCTCTCCAAAACATTTGTCCATTCATTTATTCTTGTATTGGGCATGCATATGATACATACCTATTGTGAACCATGCACTGTGATAGGCACCAGAGATACCAGAGTGGGGGACCCACACAATAGGTAAGTGAATATGCAATTTGTATGCTACTGTATGGAAACTGTTGTGATAAGGAAGAACAGAGTGCCTGGGGCCAGTTCTAGTTTTAGGTTGTCAGAAAATATTTCCTAGACTATTAATGGTTTAGCTGAGGCATTAAGGTTCGGAAAAATGTAACCATAGGTGTGCTTGAGGTATCTTCCAGTTAATACACTTCTACTGAACCCTGGGTAAGGCCTTGTGTTAAATAGAGGGTTACACAGACCATAGTCCCTGCTCTCCCAGTGGCTAGAGAATCTCACCAGAGGGAGAAATAGATATTGTGCGCCAACATAATTAAAGGCACACAATATCTCTCTCATCTATCTGTAGGGCCCCCTCTAATAATACACTATCTTGGGGAGTTAAAGTGTTAATTGATTTACCACTAAAAAGTGCAACTAGCAATTACAAACAGTATCCAGAGTTCTCTTTGTAGCTTCAGGCTCTGCCCTGGCGCGTATCCTTTAGGAGAGTGCAGTGGGGACTTTTCGCTGTCTGGCCTCTCTATAGAGTTCACCACCAAGCCACAAGGCCTTCACTAGGTTAGAGATTACACGACGGGGAAAGGACTCTAAGACTGTCAGCTACAACAGACGTTCCTCCACAGTTCACGGCAAAATAAGTGATAGAGTTAGTAAGCTTACGCTAGTTGTTCCCTGAAATGTTCAAGACAGACAAAAGCTATCTATAGATGTTTCATTTGAGATGGAGCCAGACAAGAAAGAAGTAAACGTAATTAAAAGCAGCCAAGGGAAATAAAGGTGTTTCTGTGGTACACTCTGAAGGAACACAGACTTTCTGGCTCAGAACTGAGGCCTGGGAAGCAGCTGGCCTGTGAAAAGGCAAAAAGAGACTCTTTCCAGGGTTTCCTGCCTTCATATCTTCACAGGTGTCACCTCTTCTCTCAACACGCCCACCGTTTTCCCAGACAGGGCAGGACTACCACAGAATTGAGTTCGCAGCCAACTATTTAGTCAGGTCCTGTCTTGAAGAAACTGTTTCCACTGAAGAAGTGCGAAAGCTTTCCCATTCAGAAAGCCCCGCTGTTGAACTCCACTGTCCAGGAACTCAACCCTGTTTCTTCATTGTAACGGAATGGCAGAGCCCCTGAATGATTAGCCCCAAACCTTTTGTTCTCCCTGTCCTGTTCCGGCCACCTCTTATTTTTCCGGGCTGTACTGTTGTAAACCTCAATTACATTGAAGGTCAGGCGGCCACCAACCAACTTCAGGGTCCTTATGCCAATGGCTGGCCCACCTCAGCGATGGCGGCCCTCGCAGGCCCGACCTCACCCGCAGGACCTCACCAGGGCCGGTAAGGCCCCGATGACGTCACTCAAGGGGGGGCGAGCGGGCGTGACGTCACACGGCGAGCCCGCCCGCCGTGAGGTCAGCTTGTGGGCGCGGCCAGGCCGAGTCCCCGGCGGCGTCACGGGAGAGGGCGGGCCAGAGCGTGTCAGCGCAGCCGAATCAAAACAAGCCGGAGACCCGCCTTTTCCCTCCGGCTCCGGAGCTCCTCTTTCGCGGCCCTGGCCCGCGGCGCCCGCGCGGCTGCGAGCCTCCGGCGCCCGCGCGCCAACTCGGGGAGGCCGGGAGGGCGCGGCGGCCGGGATGTCGCGGCCCGGGCCGCGCGGCTAGACGGGCGTTCGAGGACCCGCGGCCGCCGGAGCCGACTCGGCCACTGCCGCGCCGCGGGGAGCCGCCTTCGCTGACGCAGGGTGCCCGGCCGTCACGAGCGCGATGCCCAACCCTAAAAACAGCAAAGGCGGCCGCAAAAATAAGCGCGCCAACAGCAGCGGGGACGAGCAGGAAAATGGAGCCGGGGCTCTGGGCGCGGCGGGCGCGGCGGGCGCGGCGGCCGGGGGGGCTCTGGCGGCTGTGGCCGGCTGCGGGGCGGCGGCGGGCGCGGTGGGCGCCGGGGGCACGGCGGGCGCCGGAGGCGGGGGAAGCGGAGCGGCGAACGCCGCCGGGGCTGCCGCCTCAGGAGACGCCAAGAACGGTAAGACGGGCAGGGAGGGCGCCAACTTCCTCTCCGACTGGGACGGCGGGTGGCGGGCCCTGGGCGGCGCGGGCGACGCGTGGACAATGCGAGTCGGGAAGTACGCACCCCGCCCCTCCGCCCCGCCGCGGCTACCCTTGCGATCCCCACGCCACCACCCCCCCCCCAACGTCCGCGCCGGGGCAGCCCGTGCTCGGGGCTCCGAGAGGAGCCCGGAGTGCCCAGCGCCACCGCGCTACCCTCCGGCCCTTCCTGGGTTGCCCGCGGTGGTAGAGCCGGGGTGTGTGCCGCAGGCTGCAGGAAGGAAGCAAAGAAAGAGCTGCTCAAGTTGACAAGACTGACTCGATTTGAAAGTTAGGCACGAGTTTATTCTTTACCGAGCAACCCCTACCCATCCCCCCTTTCCCACAATGGACCTGAGTTTAAATTCCCATCAAATCCAGGCTTGTTGCCCTGATTGCCACAGGTGAAGAGGCCCCGACACATTTTTACTGTAGGGCGTGTGTGTGTGTGTGTGTGTGTACACGTACACGTGTGTGTGTGTTCCTGTGCGCTCGCTCGTGTGTGTGTGTGTTGGAGGTGCTTTTTAATTCTGTGGCTCACTTGAGGAAGGAAAAGAATCTGAACTTGACTTCCGTTCCCAGTCCAGAGTTAAAAAAAAAATAATACTCTGTAATTTTACTCCACATTTTAAGAGAGAACTTAATGATCTTACATAGTATTCGAATGTTCTTTTTTATGTAGTACTTGGCCATACAGCCAAGATGGGACAGGATTTGTTTTCCATAGACATGGTTTTTGTTATACTGTTGAGCAGACATTGATTTGTTTATTCTTTGAATTCCTTTAGGATGACAGTTTTGCTAAAAAGAGGATGTAGGTATAGTTTAATGATGGCAGATTAGAATTGTTAGGTATGGCTTTTAACACAAAGCTTCAGTTTCTGAAGCTATTCTTTTTTTTTTTTTTTTTTTCAATTTTTTTTGTGGTGTCTGGGATCGAACTTAGGTTCTTGCCCTTGCCAGGTAAGCAGGCACGGCACCACTGAGCTAAATCCCTGCCCCTTGAAAAGCCATTCTTTGTGTAGATCACTTTTGAACTGGGCGCTTGGATTTACAAAAATCCTAGGGTGCTTTTTTGTTTTTTTGGTGGCAGGGTCTGGCTTTCTAGTTCAGGCTGGCCCTGAGCTCACTAGCCCAGGCAAGCCTCAAACTCACAGCACTCCTCCTGCCTCTGCCTCCACATCCGGCACTGTGGGGTGTGGAGGGATTGCTGGGATTATGGGCATGACTGCTTGCTTGTGAGGCAGACACTGGAACCCCTGAGCTAAATCTCCAGCGCTACAGTGCTTTTTACATAGGAGATTGAATATACCCTATAAGAAAGAGAACCATAGGACTCATTGGCTGAATCCTTGCAATTTTGAAATTTACCTCGTTTGTGAATGTATTCTCCATGTTCTTTTGTTTTCTTAGCTTTAACCTTCATTTTTTTGTTTGTTGGTTTGTGTGGGATCAGGGAATTGAACTCTGGCCCTTGCACTTCCAGGCAGGTATGTGCCACTTGAGCTAAATCCTGGGCCCTCTAACCTTTGTTTTGGTACTGGTGTAACAGAGAAGAAGGTACCCAAACTGGTTAAGAGACTCCTGGCCTAGTAATTTAGAGTTTTATCATCTTGGGAAGCTCAATTTTTTTGAACTTTCATGTTCTCATCTATGAAATTGAAGAAAAAGTTAGGTTAGCCCCTCAAAGTGCCCCTTCTCTCTAGTTATTATTTTAAGGCTTGTTGTATATGTAAGCTTAGTAACATTTGTCACAACTATTACATGATTACTAAATGATAGATGTTATTTATCATTTAGTGTTATCTGTACTGTGACAAATCTTAGAGTATACAGTGGTAATCAAGGTACCCTGGTCCTCATGGAGCTTGCATTCCTGTTCTAGCAGCTATTCTGGCTTTTTTTCCTTATGTTTTTTTTTTTTTTTTTCCTGTGTGGAAGCTTCAAATTGACTACTTCTTTTTCTTCTTTCTCTAAAAGATTTAACCACTTTAAGTAAGTACTGTGAGGAAGTGTTTTTCTTGCTGGTGCCTTTTAGTTAGAAAACACTGAATTGGTATGGCATCCCTCAGTATTCTCTGAAGTGGTAAAGTGAGGCCCATTTAGCAGTATTTTGTGTATTTGTGTGGAACCATGTATTTCTGGTTAGGAGCTTATTTTATTAATGAATGTAGAAAAAGAGATTGGCTAGACCTTGCCATGATCAAGGCTACAGGAACTACAAACATCAAAGCTGTGAGCTGTGTTTTATGATGCCTAATTCTTGGTTCTGACATGGTGTGATGTTTTAATGAGTGATTTTTAGTTTTAAGAACCCATCATTTGGAGTTCATGATAATTGAACATGGATGCTGAAGCATCCTATGTGCAAAATCAATGAATATGAAAATTGTATCTGCTCCTTTATATGTGTTGTGTAATACATATTAAGGCAGTGTGGTTTGAAAGGTGCCATTGGTTTTTACATAAGGAAGCAGGTAAACTCAGAACCTCCAAACGCTCACTTGTGTTTAAATTTAAAAAATGATATTAATTGAACTGTTTTTAGTATTTGAGTGTATTTCAATTTTTAACTCATGCTAAATTTTGTAATTGTATTATAAAGTAATTATCCCAAAGAGAAATAAATTTACATTCTTTTAAACTTTTAAAAGGTTTGTCCTCTTTGATCAAGATTTTATTTACGTATGATTGTTTAGAATTTATAGAATAGTTTTATGTCTTGTACTTGCTAGGCAATGTGGCCACCAGGGAAGGGTAATATTAATTCTTAGTTGTTCATTGGAGGCATAGATACTTGTTCTGTAAAAGAAGATTAATAGAGAAAGCTGGCGGGAGGCTATGATGTTATAGTTGAAATTGAACTGGTTGCAATCAAGCATTTGAATAAAAATATTAAATGTAAAGATACTGTACATCGAATAAGAAATTTATTAGATACTAGCTTAAGAAGCTTTTTGCGGGGATTGGATTAAAAAACAAGCATGAGGAAGGGCCTTCCTCCTACACATCTTTCTGCACATAATGGAGCATTTTGTTTGTAGATGGACAAGATTTTCCAATCATTATTTTTAGGAGCTAGTAGTTACGCAGTAGATTATAACTATGTAGTTTCATTCTGAAATTCTGGTTCCCTTAGACCTCTGCTTTTTTATTTCAGGCCTAAAAATACATGAAACCTCAGTCATGGTGTGACTAGTTTTCAGTAGGCCTAGATTCCAAGTCCTTTTGTAAATTGTTGTTTTGTGGCTGAGCATGGTTCACCATGCTGCTCTTTCCTGACTGCTCCCAGAATCCCTGAGCTGATTCTGCTAAGTCATTTAATAACTCTTCCTAGTAGATGGAATTGTGATTTATTAGTATTTGGTAGACTTAGATTTGAATCCTAACTCCTCAAGCTTTTTTGCCAGATGACCTTGAGCAAACCATTTAATATTCCTGAGCTTGATTTCTTCATGTATAAAATGAGATTGTTACCTACCCAATATGTACATATGTAGGAAGATGTCTGTATTTGTTTATCACATGTATATAGTATGTTAGAACAACAATATGAGCTTGTAAAGTACTAGTTATTCATCTTAGATCCTGAAAATCTCTGAGACAGGATTAATATGTAAGGGAATGCTTTTGAGTAGTGGGAGAAAAAAGGAAGCAGGGTTGGGGTTAGAAGGAGTTGAAATGAAATGCTGCTGTAACTAAGGGGGAGTTCTGGAATTTAATGACTCTTCTGAGTATCTTATCTTGAAACATTGGGGCAGGATGTTCCCTAAGAGTAGGATTTGTATTTAGTCATATTTAGGCCACTAAACACACTTTTTTATAACCCCAGGCTTATAGTATATTTTATTTTATTTTTTTAGTTTTTTGAGATGGGCTCTTACTTTGTAGTTCAGACGGCTCTGAACTCACTATGTAGCCCAGTTTAGACTCGTACTCTCAGCAATCCTCCTGCCTCTGCTTCGCGAGTGCTGAGATTACAGGTGTGAGCCACCATGCCCGGCACTGTGGTATGAGGTACCAGGGGTTAATTTGGGATCTTAGACAGGCACCAGAACCACCGAGCCCTATAATACATTTTAAGTAAATTTTCATTTTAGATGTTTGCTGTAATTCCAACATTTATAAATTATATCCTTCAGAAAGGAGATGAAGAATGTTTACTTGGTATTTATTTTCAAATCAAGGAATATGTCTATTGAGAATCAAATCTGTGTAGAGCAGCAGTGGTAGACATTTTCTTGCTTCACTTGAACATCTGCTTTCTAGGTCTTTAAAAGTATTTGCTGAAGGGCCGGAGGGTTAACTCAGTGGTTCCGGCGCCTGCTTTGCAAGCGCAAGGTCCTGAGTTCGATCCCCGGTAACCACATATAACTCTGGGCGTGGAGACACGCCCACCAACAATCAACACCGCATACCACAGTGCCCTACGTGGTGGTTCACGCCTGTAATCCCAGCACTCGGGAGGTAGAGACAGGAGGATTGCTGAGTTCGCGACGGCTTGCCTGGGCACCATAGTGAGCTCAGGGCCAGCCTGAACTACAAAGCGAGACCCTGTCTCCAAAAAGAAAAAAAAAAAAAAAGTATTTGCTGAATTTGAACAATGTATTTTGAAGCCCATTTTTGCCCTAGGGATAACTAAAAAAATATTGCCTTATCTATTAGATTTTTTTGGTGGATTTTGTATATTATACCAAAGAACTGGTTTTCGCTCTCCTTATCATGCTTTATATGGTTTTTACCCTTTCTTTCTTTAGTTGTCATAGGACCTGTACTTAAGTTCTGGTAATTAAACCTTCGATGTCAGCTTTCCTTTAAGTCCAAGTATGTTTATCATTCCACAGAGAATTGAAAACAGGAGATAAAACTGGAAATTCTCTTATGGCTGAATCTTTGACATTTTCATATATAAAAGGCAATTAAAATGGTGAATGTTTTAAGTTTTAAAAATGTATTGCAAGCTGGGCATGGTGGCTCACAGCAGAGGCAGGAGGATTGCTGTGAGTTCAAGGCTAGCCTGGGCTACATACAGAGCTCAGGGCCAGCCTGCATTACAAAGTGAGACCCTATCTCAAAAAACTTAAAAAAAAAAGTATTACAATAATAGATACACTACCATTAATTACCCTCAAAAATTACTCCCCAAACACACTTTACACACTTACACCACTGTTCTTGCCACTTTCTGAAGCAGTTCTGGATATCATTTTTCATCAGTATTGCTATGAGGTGTTATTAAAAACATAGTGGCTGGGCGTGGTGGCTCACACCTGTAATCCCAGCATTTGGGAGGCAAAGGCAGGAGGATTGCTGAGTTTGAGGCTTTCCTAGGTTACATAGTGAGTTCAGGGTTAGTCTGAACTACAGAGCGAGACCCTGTCTCAAAACAAAAACAAAAATGTAGTAGATGCTTTGAGTGGTATCCAGAGGAAAGGCAGTATTGTAAAAACATTACAATGTGTTATCTTCTGCTTTGTTCATTGAATCTGGCATCGTGGAACTTGTGGCTGTCTCTTCCCCAAAATCAAAATGATCTTGAAAGGTAATCATTTTAAATCTGTTTAGGACATCAAGGCAGCCACAACAAAACAGCTAGATAAGAAAATTCTAGAATTTCTTCCAAAAGTGGCAAAAATGATGAGATAATTTTTGAATTTGAAAACGGAGGAATATTTTGAAGAGGATTAATGGTAGTATGTATTTTACTGTAATAAATGTTCACTGTATGTTTTGAAAGTGCCTTTGTGTGTACATGTGCAGCCTTCTAAATTTTTTTTTTTTTTTTTTTTTTTGCGTGGTACCAGGTATGGAACTTGGGCCCTTGTGTGTCCAAGGTTGGCGCGGTACCACGAGCTAAATCCTCAGCTCTTTCTACATTTTTTATGTAGACTTTTAGGAGTACGCTTATATATTCATCGCAGAAAGGAAGATGATATATATTTTATTACCTGACTTTTACATTTAATCTTTTGTGGACATTTTAGCAGAATATTACAAGTACTGGTATATTGTCATTTTATTTTGTTTTGTTTGGTAGTGGGAAATGAACTCAGGACCTTGTGTTGGGAGGTAGATGTGTTGTGTAGCCCTACATTGTCATTTCTTGTGACTGCTAGTACACCATCATACTTGTGTATCTATATCTTGTATAAGATGACCCTTCTACTTTTGACCATTACGTTGTTATTCACAGTTCTTACCCATTTATTGAACTGTTTCCTCTCTTATTCTATCCCTGATGTTACAACAAAATACCATAGACTGGGTGATTTATGAACAATGAAAATTTATTTCTCAATTATTATTATTTTTTTTGTTACTAGGGATCAAACTTGGACCCTTGTGCTTCTAAGGTAGGTACAATACCACTTGAGCTAAATCCCCAGCCTTATTTCTCATTTTTAGAGAGTAGGAAGTATAAGATTAGGGTGTGGACAGATTCATCATCTGATTATAGCCTGTGCAATGGATGATGCTTTCTGACAGGATCCTTACAGGGCAGAAAAGGTAGAAGGGGTAAACTAACTCCCTTTTTTGTAAGGACATTAATCCTCTTCATGAAGGCAGAGCTTTTATGACTTACTTATCTCCTGAAGAACCACATCTCTTAATACAAATGCATTGGGAGTTAATTTTCAACATGAGTTTAGAGGGGACACAAACCACAGCCCTTACTTAGGACAGATTCTTACCTATAGATTTGTTCTGTGGAAAGATGCACATTTTTTTTTTTTTTTTGAGACATGGTCTCGCTTTGTAGTTCACGCTGGCCTTGAGCTCACTGTGTAGCCCAGGCAAGCCTCGAACTCAGCAATCCTCCTGCCTCTGCCTCCCGAGTGCTGGGATTACAGGCGTGAGCCACCATGCCCGGCACTGAAGATGCCCATATTTTTATGATTTTTAATATATTATCACAGATCTCTTGAGATCCTTTTCTCTACTCTCATCAGTCCCTGGTTCTTGTTTTAAAGACATGCTGGAAAATTGTTGGTCACCCTATGTGTCTCAGCAATAGGAAGGTCTCTTTTGGATTCAGATCGTAGAGAAGATGCTGTCTTTCTTAGGATTTCTAAGTATGGGATGGGGATTTCTATGGTCTTGGTGATTTGGTAGTTAACAGGAATTCAACAAATAATGATAAGTGACCTCTTAGTAACTGGTAATAGAGTGAGATAATAGAGATGTGACATTTAAAAATTCTAGGCCTTTGAAATTTGTATTGCAGTATTCTAATTTTATGGGCTAAGGCCTAGAGTTTTTAAATAACATTTTGGTAAAAGAAGACATAGACTTTAAACAGACTGGGTATAAAGTTAAGTGTCAGAACTTTGTGACATTGGGATGGAACCTGTCTCAGTTTTCATTTTCTAAATGTAAACCTTTGAGATGTTTTTGAAGGAAAATAATACATGTGTGTGGTGGTTAGGGTGGAGTGCCAACATGATTGGTTTGGGGATCAGCCCATGGAATCAGTGGAGCACACTTCTAGGTAGATATAGATGGATGATGCAAGCATGAACTTGGTGGTCTGTGATTGGTGCCTTCTTTCATTTCTCTCCCTTCCCTTGCTCTGTTTCCTGGCCACCATGAATAGAGCAGCTTAGTTGTACCACACCTTCTGGCACAATGTTCTAGTGTTGGAACCAGCTGACTATGGAATGAATCCCCCAAACTATGTGCCAAATTAAACATATCCTTCACATTGTGGATGTTGTGTTTTGTGTATCGTCACTGAGAAAGTTGACTACAGCATAAAATGAGTACCAGAAAATTGTGGTCATTACTGTTGACTATACCTCAGCATGTGATTTAGAAGCCTTTGCAACTTGTTTGCAGGAGGAGTTTGTAAAGATTTTGGATATGTGGTCTAGAGAAACCTTGGAGTGGGTATAAGCTTGGCTTGATCGTTGATTCTTACTGAACTTAGAGAACCAGAATGCTCTTAGTGATGAGAACAGCAAAGGCTAGGGTCAGAAGATTTCAGTTTCAAACAAGGTAGGTCTTCATTATAGTTGCACTAGAGGCCATATGTGATATACTCTGGCAGAAAATTCATCTATAGTTTGCTCGTGTCCTGAGATTTAGCAGGATACTGATATAAGAGGCATTGGACTAATTCACCAGGCAGAGAAATTTCAGGACAGCCCAACATTCAGGTTTTGACATTGGTACATCTGGTTGCTGTTAGCCCCATTTACAGTGAGAATCAGGCATTAGTGCCATTATAAAGGAGCACAGTACTTTGTACAGTGGTAAGAAATTTACCTCGAGAGCGTCCCAGAAACCAGTGCAGAACTCACCTGTTGCAGGCTCAAAGGTATAAAAGTGTAAACTTTTCATCTGAGAAGAGTGCCCATGGGAACCCCGCTTAAGCAAAGGCCTCTTAGGGTTGGTTCCTGAGAATTTGTTTAATTTGCATAGCCATCCAGGTTCTCAGAGGCTGCTGTAGTCAGGTCCAAAGGGGCTGGATCCTGCTTCTGACATCAGACCTTAGCATTTTCTAAGGTGGTTTTACTGGGATTCAGATGGAAAAGTTTGAGTCAAGGAGGCCTTCTTTCACTTAAGTTTCAAAGGAAACCCTACAAGGTCCAGTAGGGGCCCCCTGAGAGGGCACTGCTTGAAGTTACAGGAATGAAGCCTAAAATGCAATGGTGATCCCACAGATTCAGAGATACCAGGAATGTCTACCAAGGGTAGCTGCAAGCTGTGCCTAGAATCAGTTCAGAAGAGAAGTTATGTGAGCTGCAACCAACAAGGTGATAGTGATGGGTCTGCCCAAGTTCCCTGAAACTCACATCTCATCACGGCTTGCCCCAGTTGGTGAATATGGAGTTACAGGAAGACTTAATGTTTTATCTGCTGAGATTCAATCTTACTTTGGTCCAGTTCTTTCTAGCCCTTTGTTCTGCCTCCTTTTGGAATGGTAATATTTGTCTTGTGCCATTGTAGCTTGGATGTAACTTATTTTGGCTGTTTACAGAAATTCACACCCAAAGAAGTATACTTTGAGTCTCAGAAATGACTTGAACTTTTGAAAAATCCTGGAACTCTTGAGGCTTTGAGAAAGGGATTGGCATTTTAGGTTGCATATAGCACAGTTAGGTTATTTTAGATAGAATTATGAACTTTTTATTATCTTTATTTGGAGATTAAGTATTAAGGAGATGTGGTTGGGTATGAAGCTGAAAAGGGATCAGATACAATTAAGGCAGAGTGCCAGCTTAAGTGAGTTTGAGATTAGTTTGTGGGATTGGTGGGGACACTTGTAGGTAGTGTGAAAGCATGGCCTTGGATTTTCTGTCTTGCCCCTTTCCCCCCTTCTCTGGTACTGTTCCCTGTTCTGCTTCCCAGCTCCTGTGACTAAGCAGCTCTGCTTTGCCATGCTCTTTTTCCATGGGGTTCCTGCTCTGGAACCAGCTGACTGTGGGCTGGATCCTCCAAACCATGAGCTATCTTAGACCTTTCCTCCTTTAAATTATAGATATTAGGTTTTGTGTCTCAATGATAATAAAGCTCACTAAAATAGTGTGAATGATAAGGGTACTGTCAACATTAGATTTGTAAGTTTTGTGCTTTGTGCAACTGTAGTCAACTACAAAACTGTAAGTTGTCATGCTGTTGAGAGCAGATACTGAAAGATGTTAAGATGGTGATGGTCTGTATGTTAGGTGATGACTCTAGCATCATATGGGTTTTTCATTTGAGAAGTGCTTTTCTTTCTCTGTCACCATACTTTAATTGTACTTTGGAAAAAATCAGATGAATTAACAATAAATAAGTAAAGGGTAAAAATACTTGTACCTTCTATTACATGTACCACATACGAGCAGCTGTAAAGAGTAATAGCATATAAGATGATATAATATTGAATTAAATATAGTGATTGGATTTGAAGATAGAGAAAAAGTAAAATGAGTATTTGTTGCTCACAAGTAACTGAAAGTTGGTGAGGAGTCAAGGTCTTTCATTGAGATCTGCCAGGGCTTAATGTTACTGAGAATTACATAAAAGACTCTTCTCTCTGGTGCTGAGAGGGTTAGCTCAGTGGTTCCGGCGCCTGCCTCGCAAGTGTAAGGACCTGAGTTCGATCCCCGGTTACCACATATAATGCTGGGCGTGGTGGCTCACGCCTGTAATCCCAGCACTCGGGAGGCAGAGACGGGAGGATTGCTGAGTTTGCGGCAGCTTGCCTGGGCACCATTGTGAGCTCAGGGCCAGCCTGAACTACAAAGCAAGACCCTGTCTCCAAAAAGCAAAAAAAAAAAAAAAAAGACTCTTCTCTAGGTAACAATTTGAGAGTTCATTTATTGGTTTCTCATTTGTTTGTTTGCTCATTCATTGCTTTATCTATGCACTCATCCATTTACTGAACATTTGTTTTGTGCTTACTGTCTTCTGTGACTGGAAATACAATGTTGAATTGTACTTGGGTGCATTGGAATCTGCACCATCAATGAACCACAGGAAACTGGGAGTGAGACTTGTAAATGCCAAGAGGTAAGATAATGTGTTGTTGGTTGGGCTGTTGTTGCCTAAAGAAGGCAGGTAGTTTTGGGAGCAGAGGAAAGATAATCCAAGTAGAAGGAGGTTCTCAAGTTTGGTTGCTGCTAGAAGTTTGATGTCACTGTTACCAGGCCCAGTGGTAGGGCACATAGCTCAAAGGGGCTGGGGCTGGACAGTCAAATGGATGTTTGTAGCCAGTGCCGCACCATCTGCCCAGGGTTTGTAAGCAGGGACATGGATCAGCTGAATTTGCAATAGGGGCTAATTATTGGCAGTTGACAACTTATAAAGTTGCTGTATATATTAACAGAATGGCTATTTTGATATAGCTAGTCCAGGATTGGAGGTCAAAACTGCTATGGACACTCTTTGGTGATTTTTTGGTGAAGCAGCGGGCACATGACAGTAGTGTTTTTCTGCTTGGCAGGATGGTGATATTCATGGCACCCAAGGCTATGTGGAAAGTCTGTCTTAATTTTGGGCACCAGAATCCCTATGTTTCTGAGCCACGGGAGTTTATCCAATAGTTAACTTCAGAAAACTAAAGGCCAGGGGAAGAGTTGGCAGCATCTGAGCAGAAAGGGTTTTCTTTATGGGGAGGGTGTTGTCCCTATAGTTTATTTTTACTTTGGTATAAAGTATACATCTCTTTTGGACTATGTGATTTTCTTTACTCGTTTTATTTTGTTTTGTTGTGTTGTGTTATGTTTTGTTTTGTTGGCGGCACCAGGCATCAAACTCAGGACCCTGTGCTTGCCAGGCAGGTGGCGGTGCCTCTGAGCTTCATTCCTGGCCCTATTTATTCTTTAATTATTGTCTTATTTCAAAATAATAAACTGGTGAGGGGCATTGTCTTGTCTTATACAAAGTGATTGTGCCTGACCATTTTTATGTTAAATATTTTAGAAAGGTTCCAGTTCTCAGTGATTGGTGAAATAGCAACTTTAATCAATAGGATGCCTTAACTTGGTTTTCCTTGAGAATTTTAAATGAAATGGCAAAACCATTTCTAAAACTTAAAAATTACATGTCTTATTTTATCAGAAGTAAGGAAAAATATTATGAGAAAAACATTATGAGAATAATACTTACAAATTATTCTTAGGGAAACAAGAGTATGAGAAAGTTTAAAGAAAAGTGAAAAACAAGGAAACAGCAAGAAGTGTTAAATGTCAATCAGATGATTGCTTAGATTACATTTAATAAGTTAACGTGGTTCATACAATGTCATAGATTTTCATAGATTTAAAAATTTTTCCTTTATTCTTTTAGATTCAGTATTTAAGGGCCTACAAATTAAATTGATGAAAGATAGATTAGCAGGAGAAAAGACATTCAGACAGAAAAATGTGACTCAGGGGGATGTCTGGAATTTGGGACTTACATACTAGTTTAATAGGAGGAGAGCAGTTTTGGGATAACTAAGGATTTCTCGGAATGATAAGTAAGCCCTTGGGGAGATTATATGGGAGACAAGGTACTTTTGTCATAATATCTGTTTAGTGTGTTGTGGAGACTTAATTTTTGGTAATAGAGTTAGTCTTGGTCGTTCTTAGGGAGGAAAGTATAATAATTGAGTTCTTTTGGGAGGCTTTGATTTTGGGAAGATAAAGGATTTCATAAACAGCCTGCAGCACAGAATAATTTTTATATCACAGTTGTATACTCTGAACCCTCAGAAAATGTTGTCCACTCAGTCACAATACCCCTAAAGGAGAAGTTAGAGATAGTTACCTAGTAAAAGATAGTCAATGTGTCTTAATTCAGGTTTTTTTGTTTTATTAGAAATCCATTAGAAATAAAATATTTTAAGGTGTATAGTATAAAACAGATCAAGAGAATGAGTTCAGTAAAAGTTTGAATATCAAATTGCTTGTGTATGTTAAGGAAGTATTTGACACATTTTAATGTGTATTTTTCCTTAGGGTAGGTATTTATTTGTATACTTTGGATTATGTCCCCTTAGCTTACAAAAGCATCTCAGGAGACTCTACATGTATGTTGAAACTGAATAACAAGCTGTTTTATATTTCTAAATAAGTACCCCTGAATATGATGATTATTTCAATCTGATATTTAGTAGAACTCTTTAAAACAAGCTACTATTAACACATTACTTGTCATGCCTAACACAGCTCAGTGTCTGGGCAGAAATCGAAACTGGGGAATGCACGGAATCAAGTTCTGGCTATTTTTAATTGGCAGCAGGTGTGATCTGTACTCTGAGAGGCTGAGTCTGTGATAATTTGCTACAAGTGTTAATGAACAGAGATAGAATCCAAAACAGTGAGGCTAGAAGTCATGGAGAGAGCCTGGTGTGGAGAAATAGAAGGGCCCTTCAATGGTAGGCACAGAAATGGGCATTTGCAACACACAGGACAGTTTAGGACTTCCAGTTTCTACCTCCTACTCACTGTTGTTATCTTGCAGTGCCTTACATGCTATTAGTTCTGTAATGCTAACATTTTGCTTTAGTGTTAGAGTGAAGGTGATGTGTTGCATTACCAGACGCAAATGAGGTAAGAATCCTGGTGATCATTGTTAAGGGTTGTGGAATTCATAGAGCTTGCACTTTAATCACACATGGCATATGCGTGTTGATCAAATTTACAACAGAAAGACTACTTCATCTTGAAATTTCAGAGTCTGAATGTTTGAACTCGCTCTTTCTGGTTCTTAATGAACATGATTATCATTCTTGAGGGTAAAGTCCTATAAGTAGGATTACTGCTTTGATTCATATTGTCAAACATTTTTCCTGTAGGCTTGCCTGTTTACCTTAACATGGGCAATGCAGAGAGTACTCAAAAACTTTTCTTCTTCCTGTACTGGGGTTTGAACCCTGAACCTTACACATGCTAGGTAAGAGCTCTGCCTGTAGGTATAACCTTCTGCCAACTGAGGCCTCTTACAGCTAAATGAGTACTCAGACTTTCATATTCCCTGACATGAATTTTGATTGGTATTTTTATCTTTGCTGCTCAGTTGAAAAGCCTCATCTCATTATTGATTTTATTTACATTTTTAAGATTGTCGATGAGTGAATTTTTTTTCTTGTTTTTTTGAGACAGGGTCTCCTTTTGTAGTTCAGGCTGGCCCTGAGCTCACTATGTAGCCGGGGCAAGCCTCGAACTCAGCAATCCTCCTGCCTTTTACCTCCTGAGTGCTGGGATTATAGGCATGAGCCACCACACCCAGCAGATAAGTGAATATTTTTTTTATTTACACTGGTTATTTGTGTGTTTTTTTTTCTATTTGTAATTTTCATCCATTTTACTGGTAGGGTATTTGTATTCCTGTTTGTTGATAAGTTTTTGTATATCCAGGATACTTTTTGGCATGTGCTTTCCCTGTGTTGTCTTTCAGCCTTGTTTAAGGTGGTCCTTACTGGGCAGAGTATTTTGTGTGATCACATAGTATCTAACTTCAGTAAAGGTAAGTGAGAGTGAAGAAAGTTGTGAAATTTTTTAACTGTAGGCAAAGTGGTTTAGGCATGCATAAAATCAGTGACTTGGGTTTATTGAATACCAGTGCATCTAATGCTGTTACTTTCATGAAGTTCTGTTTCTTTTTGGTTTGAGTTCAGTAGGCTCTGTTCTGCAAAACTGGTTTTAATTCCTGCTGTCTTCTCTGACCTTGTCCTCTGTTGTCTAGTAGACAGCTGAGCTCCAGTGCTCACCGCTGGTCTCCTTCATATTTCCGAGGGCCTTTGCAGTTTTTTCTACCAGCTAAGTAGGACTTTGAAACTTGTAGATAAAAGTCCATTATGTACTCGTTATCGCCTCTTTCTTAGGACTGAGCTGCCAACTGAGGCCTCTTACAGCTAAATTGCTCCTCTTTGGCGTGTGATAACAAACTTAAATCCCGAATCAGAAGAAAGTTTTCTTTTTTTTTTTGAGACAGGGTCTCGTTTTTGTAGTTAAGGCTGGCCATGAGCTCACTATGTAGCCCAGGCAAGCCTCGAACTCAGCAATCCTCCTATCTCTTCCTCCTGAGGGCTGGGATTACAGGTGTGGGCCAGCACACCCGGCCAGTTCTCATTTTTTTTAACCTGGCACTTGAACTTATGCGTCTGTTAATAAAGTGAGAACGCAGCACTCAGTTGAACCAAAAGTTCACACACTATGTATCATACAGAGCCAGACAGCCTTTGTGTCTTCTCAAATATCTGTGATTTGGAAAAGGCCCCAAGACGCATTGCTTGTTCTAAAGAGTATGACATTTGGGAGACAAGAGTCAGAACTGAACTTTATAAGGTTGCAGAACCTTTCCAAGCCCAAGTTTTATCTGGAGAAAGTAGGATAACATGATATTGTTTGTGCTGAACCCTTTGCAAATCATAGAGCTGTTTAAAAAAGCAAATAGTTGTATCATACTGTGGGATTTTTAGTGTTTTCTAAATGGGTTATAGTTCTATTTGTAATATAGTGTGGCCACTTTACTGCTAGTGATAAATGTACACTGCTTTGTTGGAAGAATCCAAGCCAGACCCTGGCTTCCCATGGAAAGTATACTGTGCATGCTAATCTTCCAGAATCCATATTTTGCTTCTGAGGGGTTGCCTTTTGTTTCTCTGCAACTTTGGATCTAGGAGCTCTTGTTCTGCGATTTCCTCAGAGACTCTTCACTTCTCATTTGCCTGTTGGTCTCAGGCAATCCCAGTTCCTTGAGAGAGTCCTTCCAGAGTTAACTGCAAGAGGCCTTCCCGACTCATGGGGGAGAAGGACTGTAGGGTATTGCAGAGGGTTCTTTTATTGCTTTAAGTATAGTTGACTTTGGGATTATGCTAAGACCTGTGAATCATTCTGCCCTAGTCTTTCCTGGATTTATTTCAACAGCAGAGTCCACTTTGTAAACCATTGATTAACAGAGCCTTGCTTGGGCCTGTAGTACTGCATGATTTTCCCTGTGTGCATGGGTTTGTAATTACACTTAGTTTGTATCTTGATTCACTTTAGGCTTTTCTGTTTTCTGTTTTTTACTTGCCTCTACAGTTACAGGTGGTAGGAGTTTAAGTGTTGATGTGTAAAACATTTTGAAATGTTAACAGGACTTTCATTTATTTTTCTTCTGTTTTGAAAATGTTAAATTTTAAATTTTAAATTTTAAATAGAATTTTGAATTTCCCAAATGATTGTGTATTTTATCAGATCATTTTTATGGGCATAATTGACGCATACCTATGTCAATATGTATATGTGGAATTGCCTTATTTTTTGGGGTTGGATTGATAAAAATATTTCTAAGCTTTATTCTTGAGAGAGATTAGATTTGAAATTTGTGACTTTGGAATAAGTCATTTCACTCATAATTTATTTTTCTCTCTTTCCCTCCTTTCTCTCCCTGTCTCATTTGTCTTTCCCTCTTTCCTTCTCCCTCCTTCTTTCCTTCTCTCTCTTTCTTTCCCTCTCCTTCTGTCTCTCTCTCCCTCTCTTCTCTCCTTCTCTCTCTTTTTTTTGTGGTACAGGATTGAACTCAAGCCTTGCACTTGCCAGGCAGGCACAGTTTCATTGAACTATATCCCCAGACCTCATAACTTTTTAACTTTCCATCAGATAAGGGATCTAAAAGAAGACTTGAAAGAATTTTAAAAAATCAATTTGAAATATTTCTCTTAATGAATTTAAAATACTACTCAGAATATATTTATATGTATAATAAGTATATTTATACATTTATTATGGAAAATTCTCATGGCAAGAAGAAATTTCTTGATGTTTTGGTAATTCTTGTTTATAATTAGTACTTTGCCTTTTCACTCTACTTGTGAGTCTTTGAGAATTGTTTAAATGCACGATTATATCTGTGTTCACAAAAGGTTAGTAATTAGGAAATGAAAGTATCTATCACTACTTTAAAATATCAGAGGGAATCTAACTTCCAAGTTACCTTAGTTTCCCTGTGGACTACTCTGTTGAAAACAAGTTGTCTCATAGCAAGCTGCTTTGGGCTTGCGTATGTGGAGATCTATTAGGCCAAGACCATAGGCACAACTGATTCTTGGGCTGTTTTCATTTTTATTGACATATATGTAAGATACAAATGTGTTCTCTTTGACAAGTCTTTCCTTGTTGTAACAGATTCTTTAACATGCTGGTTGGTTGCTGATGTAGCATTTTAGAAACTGGCTGTACAGTGGCCCCAGGCAGAGGCTTGTCTTTTCTCCCTACATCCCAGTGAATAACTGCTAGTGTGATGACTAAAAAGTATTTTACCAGGTTGTTTTGAGGAGAATACAGCAGACATGGTTGTATTATTTCAGAGATTGCAGTAGAGTGGAAAAGGCACATGGAAAATGAGTACAAGGATTTAGATTATTTTGGGGTATAGAATAGGGAAATTATCTGGCTACCTTGTGCCAAGATTTTATTAAGCACAGAAGTCTTAAAATCTTTTTTAGAAGATTTTAATCTTTAGAGTTGGTGTGTTTAGTCTTTTGACTCAAACAGGACATAGGCCAGGCAGACTGAACTTTTGATTTTTAGTGTCTGCTTTTCTACTAATTTGATAGTCTCCTTACTGCAAAAATGGCATTACTTGACATTCTTTGCAAAGAAAATTGCTTTATTTGACTTTACTAGCAAGTGAGCCTTTGCTCATAATTCTTTTTCTGTCTTTTCAGGTTAACATTGTAGTTAGCGAGAATAAACTTTACTGTCTTGTTTTTATGGAGTACAAATTTGGGTCTAGGAAGCTTTTCTACTACAATTAAGTTAAAGAATTTCTTTACCTGCTACCTAGTTTTTAAGTGAATCTGAGTATTAATAGGAGTATTGAACATTTTGGATTAGAAATGCTTAATTATAGAGCTGTGTACTATTATCTGGCTGTGCAAAGTCGTAACTCATTGCTTCTGTGTTCTTTATTTTTTTGTGGTGCTGAGGGAGTCAAATCCAGGGCCTTGAGATTGCTCAACCACTGAGCTGCATCCTTAGCCTGACTGTGTTCTCTTCATTGGTCCTTGTGCTTATAGGTGGTAATTAAAGAAGGAAAGGCTTTACTAGCTGAAAGACCTTGAGTGTAACAGCCTTGTGTGCTCAGCAAGTGTTTGTAGAATCTGATCTAAGAGATTGTCCTATTTCTACTTTGTAGAACTTTGGTATTTTTGATAAAAGTTCAGGAAAAAACTAAAACTATTGTCTTTATCCTGATATCCTAAAGCAGGCGTATTTTGGGTCCATGTCCTTTTAGGTCTGCATGCCTTATGTTAGGGAAAATATGAATTTTCTATATTATGGGCATCATTGATACAGATTTCTTACTGATACCAGTGTGGTAAAACCGAGTAAGAATAAAAATTAGGCAAAACAGAACCCGGAATAGCTTTTTAAATTTAGTTTGAATTTGAGCCAGGATAGGCATGTGGGTTTTAATTGAAAATAAGAAAAGAGTGAGTCTAGGAGAAAAATTAAGTATATGTGAGATAAAGTTGAAAAACCAAGTTTTGAAATGCAATTGAAGAGCTAGGTGGGTTTTTGTGGATTTTTTGTTGTTGTATGTGAAGCTTCTGTGTTTATTTGGGTAGAGTGGTTTGCCTCAGTAAAAAACTGCACTTAAACCCTATGCTAAGCATAAAAACATGTTTAACTGGACACAATCACCATGTATTATTTACTACCCACTTTGTAACAGTCTTAAAAATAGCATATGGGAGGTTAAAACTAAGGCACATATGTTCAAGTGATCTTATTGTAGCTCCTACACTAATTAATACAAGTTGACAAAATATTTTTTTAAGCTCTAACACTATGTGTAGAACTTAATGTCATTTTTAGTAAAGGAAATGTCTCAAAAATATTTGAGAAACCTTATAAGTCCTTTTTAGTTTTTACTTCAAAATGTCAGTAAATCCAGAAATGATTCTAAAAGTAAATTTGAGGTGATGTGTGGTACTTGTGGGCTGCAGTTGGCTGGTGTCCAGTTGTTTCCCTTGTTTGATTTTTGCATTGAAGCCACAGAGAGGGATCAGGGACGAAGCAGAGGTGTTGTGCATGGCCTGGTGGGGGATAAGTAGAAAAGGCAGACTGGGGCCTAATTATGGGGCTCCTTGTGTATAGCCTAAGGGTGTGGGGCTTCCAACTGAGTTTGAAGTTTCTGAATGTCTGTGTCACATGGTCATAGTCCAGTTTCCACAATGCCCAAGATGGTATCCCTCCCCTATTCTGCATTTTAAATTGTCACACTTTTCTAAACTTTAAATGCAGAGGGTACAGTTTCCAGGATATAAACTGTAATTTGTGTGTACTTAAATAGACTCTGAATTGTAACTTCATGATCATTATCATCCACTTAAAATAATAGAAGTTTTACGTTTTTCTTTGTTTCATTTTAGTTTTTAACTAAGAATTTAGTTTATTACTAAGAATTTAAGCATGTTATTGTCTTGCTTGAAAATCCTATATTGTTTATCCTATCATTTCTCTATAGCAAAATATACACATACTTGTTCACACACACTTAGGACTTCCAGAATGAAAGAATAAGGAAAATTCTGGAAACCTGCTTTTTCACAAATGCACTGATAACATTGGCAAAAAATAATCAAAATCAACTTTTCTAAACCCTGGAAATTAATCAGTCTTGTAATTCTAAGAGTGTTTAGCAAGAAATGGTCAAATCATAGAAAGAGCAGCTATGATTGTGGTATTTTGAGATGTGTTATTTACATGCTTTTTCCCCACTTCCAAAGGAGCTTTCAAAATCATCAGCCTTATAGTTAGGGAGAGTGAAGAATAGGCTTAGAGTTTCTCCAACAGTGTTAGGTTCATAGAACTGTCAGTATTTGGTTTATCTGGAAGCTCTTTGGTTAAGCCTTGTCTGTAGGGACTATCTATTTGACCTGAATCAGGGACTATCGATTTGACCTGAATCAGGTATCACCCAGTTCTTCAGGACCACATCTCATGAATAAAATTTCTGCTACCCAGGCTTGAAAAAGATGGCTTAGGTTGGAAAAGACATGTAACAGGTACATATTTCTTGTCACTAATAAAACTCTTTTTCATGAGGTAGAAGAAAAATGTGAAAGTCACTCTTTCTACTTTAAAACTATTAAGTAAATTATTCGATGCATGCCACATTGCTTTTTTATTGTTGTGGAAAGAAATTATATTGCTTGCCTTTTGTAAGCTTAAAACACATGTGAGAAGTCATGACTGAGAAAGAATGAGTTGTAAGAGTGAACAAGAGTAGTGAGGTATTTGAGGGGCTATCTAGAGGGCTGCTTTCTCTGGGGAGAGGCAAGGGCTGGCCTGAGGGTGTGGAGGTGATTTGGGGGTGGGAGAGGCCACGAGGTGAGAGGAGGCTATGTGCCTGTGTGAAGTGTAAGGAAGCAGAGGAGGAGTTAACATGCACTGAATGCTCCATTCCTTGCAAACTGCACATGTGGAGGACGTTGGTCACTTCCTCAGTGTAGCATGCTCTGAACTGATTCATGTGATGTAATGTGATGTAGCTTTTAGTAATAATTGCTTATAGTTTGAACTACCTTAGTAATTCCTTTTTCCCCACAGCAACTGAGGTAGGTTCTGTTATTTCTGCCATTTTACAGGGAAGAAAACATAGACATGGGGAGGTTAAGGGATTTGTCTAAGGCCCAAAGACTTAAAACATTGCAAAACTAAGATCCTCATCCTAGCTTCAGAGTCTATAGCTTCATACCACATACTCCAAACCTAGAGATCAATAGTGCTTGTCAGGCACTTAATGCTGGAAGTAGTACTTAAAAATCCACTTAAGAGAAATTACTAATAGGAAATATCAGTAGTGTAATGAAGTAGAAGCCCTTAAATACACTATTGTTACCCGGATGCAGAAAGCAGGAAGTACAGTTGAGTAAGTTTGAGGAAGTGAGGGTGATAGAGATGGCATGGTCTGAGTGTAGAAGACCAATTTGGCCTGGCCTGGCAGCTGTGCAACATGTTTCCAGGGGTTCACACCTTTCTCCTTTCTCCACCCTTCATCATTTGAGTCATCTGAATACGAAATCTAATTGGACCATTATTTTCTTCAATAAAGAATCTAGAAATACCTACCGTGATTTTCAGTCACTGTTTAATGGATGAGTAAGACCAGACCAATTCCTTACCTTGTGCTTCGCCTAGAAAGCCTTGTATTGTATCAAAAGACCTTACTGATTCCTCCACCCTTCAAGTCCACACCTGCTTGGGTGCTTGCAACTATTTTGAGAGGGGTGAATATTCTTAATTTCCCAGTTAATTTAAAAATTGAAGCATCTGATCTTCAGGGCTCCTCAGTGTGAATGCGTTTTTCAGGCAGTTTGGGTTTGCTGGGTGGTCCTGTCAGACCTCTATCTTTAATAGGCAGGGAGAGAGTGTAGCACCTTGAAGGAGGGGCAGGGCACACAGCAAGTGGGCTAGGAAGGCAGGACAGGCCACTAAGTGACCTCAGCAGGTTCCCCTGTTGTCTAGACTTGAAGCTCTGTGAGATTTGCCCAGAATGACAAGAACCTTGTTTACATTCACTTGAGCAAAGAGAAGTAGAAGCTAGCTACTAAATGCTTGGTGATGGACCTGTACAAACAGGCCTTGGAGAGTTGTTTTTAAAATAATGTTGACTCTGCAAGAGAACATTTTCCTTTTTGTTTGTTAGGTTATCGTGGTTTAGATTAAAGTTTCAAGGGATACTTGTGACATATGCCCCAGCAAATGTGGAGATCTTACTTTTCCCTTTCCTGCAGGGTTCAATTGTCCGATCATGGTGTTGCTATTTTTTTCTTTTTTTTTTTTGAGTGTGTGGCATTAGTGATTGAACTCATGGCTTTCCCAGTGAGCTATATCCCCAGTCCATTTAAAAAAAACAAAAAATAGGGTCTTACAAATTGCCCAGAATGGGCTTAAATCTAAGATCCTCCTTCCTAAGCATCCAGATTGCTGGGGTCACCGGCATGCACCACTACATTTAGCTACAAGACTGGTATTCTGATACAGAAAGAAAAGAGTATGTATAAAGGGGTGGGGAGGTGTGGGTGGGTAGGGATATGGGTAAAAATGAGAATTAACTTGTGTCATATACTGGTACAAATTCCCCAATGTTATACGTGATTGTGAGATGTATATAAACTGTACCAATAAAGAATTCAATTTAAAAAAAAGAACTAGGGAGCTTGGGAATTTACAGCTTTCAGGAAGGAACCTACTGTGTTTGTAATACAAATAATTTGTTTCCAATATGAATTTTAATGCTGCTATACTGTTTCTTAGAGATGGAAAATCTTTTCCCTTTATGTTTTGGTTAATTGTTAGTCTTAGGAAGTTGAAAAAGATTCATGCCATTATTCATTTGTTGACTTAATTCCTAAGCACCCTTTGCATGGTATAGTCAAAACATTTGAAAACTAAGTAATACATTGGAGCGGTTTGCACTTATACACAGGTATAAAATTGTAATACAGTACCATGTGGGAATAGATTTGTGGAATTTCATAGCTTATGAAGTGTTTCCATATTCCACGTACATTTGAGCAGAGTAGGTAAAGTGTTCTTTGTGTTTGGGTTTGTTTTATTGTAGTGCTACTAGTACTCTAGATTGAGTCTAGGTCAGTGTGCGTAATAGGTAAGTGGTCCACTTGTTAGAACCAACTGCCAGACCTAGGTCAAATATATTTATATTCACTTTATAGATGAGGAAACTGCTCAGTGTCAGACAGTGAGTCAGCAGTGGAATTGGTACATCTCAGTTACAATGTTCTGCCACCTTATTAGTGTGGACAAGGCCGGGGGAGACTGCCTGATTGGTGAGAGCACTGTCAGGAGACCCGGGCTGTTCTCAAGACTCACACTTGGACAACTCCTAATCTATCTATTTGGGAATTGCCTGCTTCCCTTGCAGCCCCACCCTTGGGTTGGAGATGTGTCACAGAGTGAGGTGTCTATTGGGTGTTACCACTCTGTGGCATAAGATCTTAACTTCACATTTGTTTTTGAGGAGGGGCCACAAGGCCACATTGAAGTGGCTGACATGTAAACAAGCAGATCTGGCAAGTTGGCATAGGAGCCGGTGTTAGTCTTTTATCACTATCACAAAATAACTGAGGCAGGCTACTTTTTTTTTTTTTTGAGACAGGGTCTTGCTTTCATAGTTCAGGCTGGCTCTGAGCTCACTTTGTGGTCCAGGCAAGCCTCGAACTCAGCAATCCTCCTGTCTCTGCCTCCCGAGTGCTGGGATTACAGGCGTGAGCCACCATGCCTGGCCAGGCAGGCTACTTTTTGAAGAAAGAACATTTATTTAGCTCATAGGAGGTTCAAGGACACGATACTCATGTCAGTTCAGTTCTAGAGAGAGCTAGCTTACCTGCAGCACAGAAGGGATGATGTGGGGGAGTAAGTAGTCAACATTAGCCACATTATTGTGGTTACATTTTAGAGACATTTCTCCCATGGCTATTTGTCTGAAGGATTAAAGATAAAAGCAAGAGGGCAACTCAGGGGCCAGGTTTGGGCTTTTATAACAACTCTTCTGGAGATCAGCGCTACACTCCCTTTCCAAGATCTTTCCCCTTGGAAAGCCCCACCTCCTAAAGCTTCCATTCCTTCTTCATCTCCTTCAACACGTGGGCTTTTAAGGGATACTCAGCCATCTCCAAACCGTAGTGGGACAGGTTAGCTTTGAGGCTGGAAGGAAGGAAGTGGGTGAGATGGCGGTGGTGGTTACAGACAGTGTTAGTGGAGCAGGGCTGTGGGCTGAGCTGTGGTACCTCCTCTCTGTTCCAGGTACTTCTGTTAGAGCTCTTAGCATAATTTGCCATATCTTTCCAGCTCCCAAGATCTGCTATGTAGGAAGTGCTCAATATTCATTAAATGATACATTTGCTGCTTAAAAAAAAGAAGATATAAATAGAATTTTTCTTTCTCAGTCTACTTAGGTTTATATTTTTAAAAGAAATATCAAGTTGGTTTTAGGATTTACATTTTGAGTATGGTGATAAAATGATTAGGCCTTCCTTTTATTAGTCCTCGGTTCAAGTATTTTTGTTATTGTCATTACATTTCAGAGATTTCCCTTCAAGGCTATTCTTCTGAAGAACTGACAGTAAAAGCAACTGTGGTGTTTAAGTGATTAGTTGACACTTTAATGGACACTGAAGTTCAGAGCCCTGGTGTCCGCAGTTAATTTCAGACCACTCTTTGCTGTTTTCAGTGTGCTTCAGTGCATGGAGGTCCGTTAGGATTACAGTGCCTGATGTGTAATAGGCCTGGGCCTGATAGTGCCAGGAGCACGAAGACGAATGAGTAAGAGGCATCCTCTCTGAGTTGTCACCTGGCAGACACCATGATGACAGACGCCAGTAAGACTCAGCCTGGCATGCTGAGGAGTCAGGCTTCGAGGGAAGAGAGTCCTGAAACACAGGTAGACCTTGCAGGAGCTGGTGGAGGGTACAGAGGTTTGCCAAGTGCCAGGTCCCATTCTGTTCACTATATGTGTATTGGGTTTTTTTCTTCCATCCCTTTTACAACCATGTAAAATTTTCTTAGAAGAAGGAAACTGCCATAAAATGCAGTAACTTATCCAAGGGTGCATAGTTCATAAATAGTTACTAGTACTGGAACAACACTCTGGTGGCAGAGTTAGTACCATGAATTCTATCCTGGGAAAAGAGATTTAGATGAATGAATTGAAGATTGCAAACTTGTAGGAAGTATGTGGGGAAGCCGCAGTGATCAGATACATGGAAGTAAACAAGTTGGTTTAGAGGTATTTTGCTGAGGCCTTGGAAGGAGATAGTTGTAACACACAGAGGTCACAGCTACTGTTTGCACACAGTGCTACCACCCATGGTAATGCATCTGGTAGGCTGTTGTATTGGTTATTTAATGGGCAGTGGTGAAGTTGTGAGGGTTTTTGAGTAGGGAAAGAAATAATTTTGGTTCCTGTCCTTTATCTTCAAACTGCCTAAAGTCTTGGAATTCATTCCCCCAGTTCTTGAAAGTGCTTAGCCCCCAGTTTTTGCTTTTCTGTGCCCCCTGCCCATTTGTTTTCCTTCCTCCCTCCCACAGTTACATTTTGGGAGAGTGTCATGGAGTCATCTACACAGTTTCTCTTTTTAACTTACGTTCAGCCCTCACTCTGTGCCACCTACCTGTTCTCTGTCATGCCAACTGGAAATGCCCTCATTGAGGTAGGTAGTACCTGCACTACTCATTCTGGTAAACACTTTCTAGGCTTATCTTACCCAGCAGCTTTCAGCTATGGGTTATTTTGTTTTGTCCCTTAAGGGGTAGCTGCCAATGTTTGAAGACATTTTTGGATATTACAGTTGAGGGAGCAGTGCTACTGGAAGGTGAGGAAGAGGGTGGAAATACCTTTACACATCTTTACAGTACACGGGGTGGCTCCTCAGACAAGGAGTTAGGTTGGGAATCATTGATTTTCCTTGGCATTTTGGGACATTGCATAATCCTCTCTTCTGATTGCCTTGACGTAATTCCCTCCTGACTTGACTTCCAGTGAATTTTCAGTTCCTTTTCTACTACTCTGCAGAGTAGCAGTTCCTTTTCTCCTCCAGCCTCAGTTGAAGTTTGTTTCCCAGATTGTTTTCCTGGTCTCTTGTTTCTGACCATCCCTCACACTTCTCTTGGGCAGGGATTTAACCTTTGCTGCTGGCTGTGACTCTCAGCTTGAAGTCTTCTTGAGCTCCAGGCATGTTCATATCTTTCTTCACTGGAGTCCTATACAGATTCTTCCAAGTCAGCAGATCCTAAATGGGGAGCTGTCACCTTTGTCCAAATCTGCCCCTCCCATTTCTGCTCCTCAGAACCTCCTGCATTTGAAGATGTTGTCAGAGCCCTCTCCCAGTTTGTCTGCCTCTAGTACTGTGCGCCACACAGCCAGCAGGGGATGTGTTCCAAAACAACTCTGAGCCATTCTAACAGACATCATCTAATCCCCTGTGCATGGCACCTGGAGTCTGTCATCAAGCCCAGTGGCTCCCAGATGGCAGGAATAGTATTGCACTACAAAGGAGCCCTTTGAAAATGTTACAAACTTTGGGGTTCTCATGGGAAGTGAGGGTAAGAGAGTGCGTAATAAATGCTCAGGGAAAATTTTTTTTTTCTTTTCTTTTTCCGAGACAGGGTCTTGCTTTATAGTTCAGGCTGGCTCTGAGCTCACTATGTAGCCCAGGCAAGGCTTGAACTCAGCAATCCTCCTGTCTCTGCCTCCTGAGTGCTGGGATTGTAGGCGTGAGCCACCATGCCCGGCACTGTGGTATGTGGTATTGATTGCTGGTGGGCGTGAGTCTCCATGCCCAACATTGTATGTGGTCACCGGGGATTGAACTCAGCACCTTGCGCTTACGAGGCAGGCGCTGGAACCGCTGAGCTAACCCTCCGGCCCTCAGGGAAAATTATCGATGCTAACTTTCTATAGTAACAGGACAAAGCACAGATAAATGCCCATATGTCTGTATGAAGTGTCCTATTAAGGTGTGGTAAACTTTTAGCTTCTGTCTAGAGATAGGAGAGAAATGTTGAGCACTACTTCTGGGAAGTACTTATTTTGGAAAGTAGAGGAACAACAGAAGCTGGCAAAACAGCACAGAAACATTTGGAGGGGTTTAAGGGGAGTGATACACGGTATGGAAAATTGGAGGTGCTGGGGGGAAACTGGAGGGTTGTTATGCTTTGTGTGGTGCCTTTGTCTTCTCCAGGCCTTGTCCCTTCCCCACACAGTTGGCACCATGGCATGCTGGGGACCCTCTCTGCTCTGTTCTTTCACCACCAGACTCTCAGTTTTCCATTTGGGCCCCACATTTGTTCCGTTTTGCCATTTTTGCTTTAGATTCCCAGCCACCTCATTCCACAGCTTCTTTTACAATAAAAGTGTCCCAAGCTGTGCTGTAAAGATTCATTTCATGACAAGAACAGTAGTGACAACAGCATAACAAATCCTACCTGCCAGGTACGTACTTTACTAAACCCTCTATAAGCATGTCTTATTTAAGGTACCTACAGTTATTTGTAATAGATAAGTTGAGAACTAAATAAAATATTACCAGTCTGCTTTTACACAGCTAGTATTTCATGGAACTGGGATTTAGGCCTGCTTCCCCCCCCCTTAATTTTGAAAATATATTTTGATTTTTTGGGCAGTTTTAGATTCTCACAGCAAAATTGAAATAACAGTTTCTGTATGCCTTCCTCCATCTAACATGTATGGCTCTCCTACCATCCATCTCATCTGAAGAATAGTACATGTGTTGTAATCACTGAACCTACATCGACATATGTTGTCACTCAGTTTCATAGTTAATTTAGGGTTGCTGATGTACGTTTTGTGATTTGTGACAAATGTGTAATGACAAGTGTCTGCCATTATAGTATCATACAGAATAGTTTGACTGCCCCAGAAATCTTGGGCTCCACCTGTTTGTCCCCTCATCTCCTAGTAACTATTGATTTCTTTTTTTAGTTCTAGGGATTGAACCCAAGACTTTTGCACTGAGGTACATACCCACAGCCTTTTCACTGAGCTGAACTCCTAGCCCTTTTAAAATTTTGAGATGGGGTCTTAACTAAGTTGCTGTGGTGGGATTTGAGCTTACTATCTTAATGCTTCAGCTTATCTCATGCAGGGGGTACAGGTGTGTGCCATTATGCCTGGGGTTACTACTGCTTCCTCTATGGTATTTCTATCACATGTCTTTTTGAAGTTTTAAAAAACAGTCTAGGGGCTGGAGGGTTAGCTCAGTGGTTCCGGCGCCTGCCTCGCAAGCGCAAGGTCCTGAGTTCGATCCCCGGAAACCACATACAATGCTGGGCGTGGAGACTCATGCCCACCAGCAACCAATACCACATACCACAGTGCCGGGTGTGGTGGCTCACGCCTGTAATCCCAGCACTCGGGAGGCAGAGACAGTAGGATTGCTGAGTTCGAAGCTTGCCTGGGCTACATAGTGGAGCTCAGAGCCAGCCTGAACTACAAAGCAAGACTCTGTCTCAAAAAAAAAAAAAAACAAAAAAACCCCCCAAAAAAACATTCTAAGCTTACGTAATGAGTTATTGAGAAATTACAGGAATGCTGCCAGTTGTCTCCATGTATGTTGTTTACTTGTTAAGAAATGGGGTCTTCTTTATGCCATCTTGTGTTTTTTTCCCCTGGGAACCTCCTTGACTCTTTGGATCCTATGTGTAGGTATGTGTGTACAGTAGTGCAGAAATACCTTTTTCTCACTGTTCCTCTGAGAGCTTTTGGCAAACTCTGGCTTTATCTTTCGCAGCTTGGCAGGGGAATTCTGTGTTGACCAATGGTTTATATGAACAGACAGTCCTGCCATTGGGTTCTAAAATCATTGGCAATGAGGCTGGTCTGTAGTGTGGCCTGTGTATGGGATTTAGGACAACCTAAAGCCTGTGATAAAGAGTTTGTGGGCCCCTGTGGAGATGCCACCCAAACTGGCTTGGTTAAATAGCTTCTTATTATTTTTTACTTCCCTGGAATGGTTCGTTTGTAAAGAAACCTGGGAACCCTAGGGACTCCTTATGCTGCACCATCACAGATACTGACACACACAATTGTACACACACAATTGTACTGTGAAAGATGTGGACCTATTGAAGCTTTTGCTTTTGGTTTTTTGCAGATAACAGATACCAGCAAATATAAATGCCCTAGCACAGCATCCTGCCAGAAGAAAATGGCAAATGATTTGAATTCTGCCTGGTGTTTACTATAGTGGAAGGAGTGAATGGGCAGCACAGACAGTGGCTTGGATCTGGGTGCACTCACTCTCTCTGTCTCTCTGTTCTCCCAGAAGCCCCTTGCGCCACGCCTCTGATCTGCAGCTTTGGCCGGCCAGTGGATCTGGACAAGGATGACTACCAGAAGGTGGTATGCAACAATGAGCACTGCCCCTGCAGCACCTGGATGCACCTGCAGTGCTTCTATGAGTGGGAGAGCAGCATCCTGGCGCAGTTTAACTGCATCGGCCGGGCCCGCAGCTGGAATGAGAAGCAGTGCCGCCAGAACATGTGGACCAAGAAGGGCTACGACCTAGCCTTCCGCTTCTGCTCCTGCCGCTGTGGGCAGGGCCACTTAAAGAAGGACACTGACTGGTACCAGGTGAAGCGGATGCAGGATGAGAAGAAGAAGAAGTCTGGGTCAGAGAAGAACACAGGGAGGCCCCCCGGGGAAGCTGCAGAAGAGGCCAAAAAATGCAGGCCTCTGACCAAGCCCCAGAAAAGCCTGAACCATGACCTCCCCCGCCGGCATTCGATGGACCGACAGAACTCCCAGGAGAAGGCAGTCTGCACCACTGCCTATGGTGGCCGCTCCCCTTGTGGTTCCCCTGGGCAGTCCCCACCCACTGGCTACTCCATCCTCTCTCCTGCCCACTTCAGTGGTCCCCGCTCATCTAGATACCTTGGGGAATTCTTAAAGAATGCCATCCATCTTGAGCCTCACAAAAAGGCCATGGCTGGGGGCCATGTATTCAGAAATGCCCATTTTGATTATAGTCCTGCTGGGTTATCTGTTCATAGAGCGGGACACTTCGACACCCCCGTACAGTTCCTTCGGCGGCTGGACCTCTCTGAGCTCCTTACTCACATCCCCAGGCACAAGCTAAACACCTTCCATGTGCGGATGGAGGATGATGCCCATGTGGGCCAGGGCGAGGATCTGCGCAAGTTCATTCTTGCAGCCCTCAGTGCCAGCCACAGAAACGTTGTAAACTGTGCTCTGTGCCACCGGGCACTCCCTGTCTTTGAACAGTTCCCATTGGTGGATGGAACTTTGTTCTTAAGTCCCTCAAGACATGATGAGATTGAATATGATGTTCCTTGTCACCTTCAAGGTATAGGTGTTGACTCACCTTGCCTGCTTTCTGTTTGTTAAATCCCAAAAAGCAAATGGGGAATTTCTGTGTTTGCATGTAATTTAAACTGATGTTTTATTTTCATTCTAGTCAAGGTGTTAGGTAATGTGAGTATTTTGGTTTTTGCCATTTAAGTGATGGAGATTTTTGTGCTGTGTATCAGGACAGTTGGTCTGAGGGTGATTTTATGTTCTTGTTCTGCTCTAATTCAAAAGAGCAGTTTTTCATAATTGGGAGGAAATTTAGAAAAAAGCAGTTCGGTAATTCTTGCTGAAAAATAGTTGCTTTTGAATCCTGTTTTGGTGTGTCCAGCAAGTTGTATATTTCTTTGATCCTTGTAAACATGATAGTGAAGGTAAGTAGTAGACAGGAAGGTTCAGTATGTTTTCAGATTAGTTGAATTATTTTTGAAATTCTGAAAGACTGACTAACTTCTAAAGTGGGTGACTATATATTCCCCTTTCAGGATTTGTACAGCAGTTCTTGGTTGGATTCACAATGTTTTTATGTTGTATGTAAAATATTTAGTGTTGAGCTAAGATGTATAGTTCTGTTTCCTCTTGTAGAGATAGTACATTTGAAGTCTCCGCTTGTTTTCATTAAAGTGAATATTTTTGTGTTCTCATTTGCTTATCTTTTCTCTCTTTTTTTTTTTGTGTGTATGTTATTTTTGTTGTTGTTGTTATTGTTATTTTCTTTTCTTGTATGTGTGTGTTTGGTAGAATTGGGAGCTGAACTCAGGGCCTCATGCATGCTGGGCAGCTGTGTCACTGATCTGTACCTCCAGCTCTGTTTATGTTTTTTGTTGTTCATGATACTGTGAATCAAACCCTCTCATCTACATCCTCTGCCCCTTTTTGTTATTTTTTATTTTGACTCAGGGTCTTTAAGTTGTCCAGGTGGAACTGGAGCTTGTGATCCTTGTGCTTCAGCCTCTCTCATGTTTGTTTGTTTGTTTTTTTGAGACAGGGTCTTGCGTTGTAGTTCAGACTGGCCCTCGGCTCACTGTTTAGCCCAGGCAAGCCTTGGACTCAGCAATCATCCTGTCTCTGCCTCCTGAGTGCTGGGATTACAGGCATGAGCCACCACGCCAGGACTGTGGTATTATGTGGTATTGATTACTGGTGGGTGTGAGTCACCATGCCCAGCATTGTATGTAGTTAGTTACCGGGGGTCAAACTCAGGACCTTGCGCTTGTGAGGCAGGCGCCAGAACCACTGAACTAAATCTTCGGCCCTGTTTGTTTGTTTTTAAAGAAACAAAATTTTAAAGATCCTGACTACTTGCTCTCAGTTTATAAGCCACCTTCTAAGAGCCTTTTCATATACCTGACAGCATTTAAAAAATTTTTCTCCTGAATGGGCACCTCAGATAGGCTGTTATTTCCCTACTCCTGTCCTGGTGGTGACTTAGCACTTGCTGTAATCCAGCTGTTGTTCTAGGAAAGCCTTCATTTTCTTCCTTTGTTTTTAAATCTTGTTTTTTAGATCCCATATTTTCTTTTTGTTGGTTTATTCTTGGTTCATCAGGGAATGTTTCTATGAAAACTATAATTTTTAGGCCCTATTGTTCATCTCTGCATTCTGCTTTCTAAAAGGTTCTCTTCACTTTGTTATACTTTAATTTTTAGGGGCTCTTTTTAAAAATATAATTTAATAGTGCCTATTAATTTTGCAAAATAGTTTCAATGTGGTATTTCCATGATATATACATATTTTGACCTTATCCATTCACTCCATTACCTTTCTCCTTTATCCATCCTTCCCTCTTTTTCTCTTCCTCTTAGTTAATATAAGTCTCCCTTGTGCTTTTGTGTTTTGTTGTTTGTTTTTAGGATTTTGCATATTAGGGAATACATGCACTATTTGTCTTAGTCTGATTGATTTCACTTAACATGATCAGCAGTGCTGTCTGGTTTCCTGCACATGACATGATTTCATTCTTCTTTATGGCTAAATAATGTCATATTTCTACTAGTGTCATCTTCAATTTTTTTCTTCACTGTTCTGTAATTTTCATTGTAGAAGTCTTACCTCTCCTCCAAGAGTTCTTCTTCTTCTTCTTTTTTTTTTTTTTTGCGGTATTGGGGATCGAACTCTGGCCCTTGTGCATCCAAGGTTGGCTTGGTAGTACTTGAGCTAAATCCCCAGACCAAGAGTTCTTTTTAATAGCACCTGCTCCTATTTGAGAAGTATAATTTCTTGCTTTCTTTCTGAAGAAGAAAAAGGACCTGAGTCAAAATTTCATTCATTTTGAGAGTTTTGCCTAATCTTTCAGATTTTTTTAAAGGCTTTATTATAAAGAAGAACATTCCGGAACTTAAGTACAGTGATAGTTTAAGTGCTTCTGCCAGTTCTGTGGTTAGTTGGGTTCTCTTACACACATGTAGCATCGATGGACTGGTGGCCTCAAGGCCTCAGTTGGACTATACCATCTCTGTTCTTGTCTTTAATCCTCTAGTGTCCTAGTTTTCTTGTCTTTAATCCTCTAGTGTCCTAGTGATGGTGTCATTGGGCTTTTGAAGTTTGTAGTTGATGCATAATATTTATACATTTATAGGGTATAGTATGGTATCCTGATACATGTCTATATTGTGTAATGATTAGAATATTTTGGATATCTGTCACTTTGTGTGTTTTTCATTTCTTCATGATAAGAACATTGAAAATCATCTCTTCTAGTTATTTTGAAAAATAATGTACTACATAATATTAACTATTAGTCACTACTATATAGTAGAACACTCAAACTTATTTAACTGTAATTTTCTATGAACGAGTCTCCTACTTCTCTTTCCTCCTCCCTTTCCCAGTCTTGGGCAGCCACAATGCTATGCTGCACTTAATGAAATTAGCTTTTTTTATTTTGGTACTTGGGACTAAACTCAGAACCTTGGCTTGCCAGGCAGGCAAGATAGCACTGAGCTACATCCCCAGCCTGAAAATCAGCTTTTTTAAGACCGACCAAATGAATAAGATTATATAGTATTCGTCTTTCTGTATCTGGTTTATTTCACTTATGTCATGCCTTCCTGTTTCATCCATGGTGCCACAAATGACAGGATTTTATCCTTCTTTATGGAGGAATTATATTGCATGTATATGGAAATGTGACACATTCTCTTTATCCCTTGATCTGTTGTTGGACACTGGGTTGACTGAGTATCTTGTGAAGAATGGTGCAGTGAACAGAGGCGTGCAGACATTGTGTAGAAATACTCTTTTGTGTCCCTTTGGATATATTCCTAGAAGTGGGATTGCTAGATTGTGTGGTAGTCTAATTTTAATTGTTTTTACACAGAATATCATCTTTTTTGTTATCAGGGGATCAGTGAAATTTTAATTTTTTGAGGGGTCTCTTTACTGTTTTCCATGATGGCTGTACTCATTTACATTCTCCCAACAGTTTGTGAGTGTTCTTGGGCTTTCTCATGTGACATCCTTGGACAGTTTCCAGATGAGAGTAAAAGCTCCACAGTCTCTCTGGAGGTTTAAGCTGAGACTGTTCTGTTACTCCGAGGTCTTCATCAGTATGAGTCTTGAGGCCCAAGTTCTGAGGGTGCTCCCATGCTCTGCATCTTGATGAAGAACATGCATTTTGGTTGTTTGTAACCTGCTGCACCCACTGTTTCCTTTTCTGCACTACACACCATCTTGCCCATTGTTATCCAGTTTCAATGCTAAACTGTCTCACCTACTTTCAGACCTTCTATTTTGGTTCAGGGTTGCCGGTACTTCAGTTGTGTCATGGAATATGAAGTTTGTGTTTCTTTTCTTAGTCCTGTTGATTGGTAATTTTAGGAAGAGATGAGTGGAAATACCTTTACTTCTCCATCTAAAAACTCAAGCTGTTCTTTGTGAGGGTGAATGAAGATTCATAGGACAGGATATATAAAAGTAGTGGGGTTTTTTCTAATTATGATGGATAGGTTCTTTGATGTAGTCCATTTATTAGTCAGATGTACAGATTTTGTAGTTGTGGTTGGTAATGTCAGTTCTTGCCTGTCCTACGCTTATAATCTTAGGATATAAGATGCTTTTATAGATTGTAACTAATTCTATCAGGCCTAAGGCTGATAGAACTACATGTGTAGTACAACCTGTATACAATGTGTATATTGTTCTACAGTTTCCAAGGAGTAAGGGTCTGCTTTGGTTTGGTTGGTCAGAGGAGGCATATGGCATAAGCTTGGCTGGATTTTGAAAAGCTAAGGGTCCAGCCATGCTGGTTCTTACTTGGGGGATAATGGAGCATCTTACATAAAGGAATGGTGGTTGAAATAAAAAGGACACGTGACTAGGAGTAGGAAGAGAACTGTTCATGGATGTGGACTTTGCTGTGCTCCTCAATATTAATTAAAGGGTTTTAAACACTAAACCGCAGAGTCACATTTTTCAAAAGTTGTTTGAAAGTGTTGGGACCAAGAAATAGAGTTGAAACTTTATTTCTGTAGTCTGTGTGCAAGAATCTGAGAGACTGTTGTGTAGCGAAAGGGAATTGAAAGGGTAGGATGTGTGCAATGGAGTATTTTAAAGGAAAATGCTGAATTTGGGGAATCCTTGATGTTGAGGATACAGTCTCTGTTGACAAACTTTGGTACAAGAACAGGTAAGTGATGGTGTCATTGACAGGACTGGAGGAGTTTGGGAAAAGGACCTGATTTTAGAGGAAAGGTAAGGAAGATATTTGTGTGTTGGGTTAGAAGAGATGTTGAGACTTGTGTGGAGGGAGATACTAGAAAGACTATTAGAAGAAAGCACTTGGAGTGAGCACTGCAGAGTTTGGTATATTATGGTAGTGCTTAAATCATAAAAGTGGGAGAGTTCTTGAATGAGGAGAAATTAGAAAGCAAAAGAAAGGAGTGGATGGAGAAAGAGGTAAAAATTAGATAGGGCCAAGATACTTGTATGTGTGTGTACATGCTTAAATATGTAAACATTCACAAGATAATGGCTGTGTTGGGTGTGTATTACAGAAGTATTGAGAACTTTGAAGATGAGGGCGTCTTAAGTGGGACCAGAAGTGAGAGCTTGGTCACACAGTGGTGCTCCTGTTACTACATCCTGCAGGAGACTGGGACAAGCTTACTTATAGCAAGCTTGTCAAGATCATTTCTTCCATCACAGAGTCCCAGCCATGCCTCTTTGAAGCATTTTCAACTCCAGTAGGAAGACAAGATTTCAGGTCACAGGATTCCAGTTTGTAGTTAGTCCTGTGCTGTAAAATACTGTTTTCAGTGGTGGACTGTGTGTATTGTTACTCCCTTTACCTCCCTTTTCCCCCTGTGTGACTTCTTATTTCACTCTTCCATTCAGAGACTTTTCCTTTGAGAGACTTTTTGTTTAAATAATTTATTAAAATTGATCTAATTAGGAAGATATTATTGAACTTCTTTACTATTGTGAGCAAGTAATCTCTTAAGAGCCTGCTTTTTGTTTGAACTCAGAAACAAAATCTTGTTCTAGGCTTTAGAAATTCAAAATTCTCAGTGCTTAGTACCTGTACAGCAGTAACTGAACAAATCCAGAGACTCAGTGTGGGCCAGGCTTTCTCAGAGTTTGCTTATAGGTTAATAATCAGATGTGAATTTGACTCTGGATTTTGCTACTCATTTTCTTTGTGAATTTAGGCAAGCTGCTCAAACTCTTTCTGAAGCAGGACTAACTAGTCATGCCTGCTCTCTAGAATTGGTATGAGAGTTAGATGAAGTGATTCAAACAGAACTCAACAGCACAGTGCAGACCCTTGGTAAGCACTCAGTAAAATAGTACTTGCTGCCTTCATCCTCTTGTTCATTGTTACTGATCCCTGATCTCTACTGTTGTGTTCTTCCTCCACTTCAGCATTCTATTGTAACATGGGTTGCTTGAGGATTATGGTAAGTCTGGGAGGAAGACTAGAAAGTTGCTGCTGGATACTTGAATTGGTTTTTTGACATGGCCCTTGGCCACTCAGTGGGGGTGGCATGTGAGACCATGTTTTCAGTGACCTAGAGTAGTCGGGGGGACAGCACTCCAGTAAATTCTTGTCAGCATTCCTGTTTCAGGGGTAGAGGCCCCGAAGTTGTAATGTTTTGACTGTGAGTGTACCACCCTTTCAAGCTGCAGGCACTTATAAAGTGCTTTCCACATTCCAGATGTTGTATGGACACTGAGTCTACAAAGATAAGATGTGGTTTCTGCTCTGAAAGGCAGACAGAGTCATACAAATACAAAAAAAAAAAGGGATTCTTCTGAGGACCCATCTGTTTTCAGTGGATAAAGAGCCTGTTGGCTACCACTGAATTGTGAAACTCATCGTCTGACTTAGGGCAGAGAGGAGCGTGTTATGAACACAAAGCCACTTTGGAGCCTGTGTTCTGGTGACACTGCTTTTAACACAGTGGAGTTCCCTGTGTTCTTGTAGAAGGCAGCAGGGTTGCTTTTATATATTGTCCAGACAGATCCTGGACATTCTTTGCTCAGTTATTTGAACTCCGACTTTTCCATATAAATCAGGATGACATCTGTCCTTTATGAGCCTTAAGATACTGATAAATAATGAAAGAATGAGGTTATGACTTTTAAGAGCCTGGTAAATACGGTGATGTTGAACTTTTTAACAAATCATTTATAAATAATTACCAGATGTAATTCTGGCTCCTAAATTAAATATAATAGTTGAGCAATTTTGAGGATAAGAAGATTTAGCAAAGTAATTCTGGCTATGGTCAAATTTCAGGCTATCAGTACTGAGACTTTGAATATTTTTATGATGAGATTTTTGGGGGAGATCTATGTTGGTTTTCTTCATATGTATCACACATAGACTTCTGTGAAAGGGTTCTGAATGATTACTGGCTGTCTTAAGCTTGTGTGGCTTTGTTATTTGGATGGGGATGGACATACTGTGTAAACTTGGCCAGGATTCTTTGTAAAGTAACAAGTGTTTCTTTCTTTTTTTTGAGATGGTCTTACTTTGTTGTTCAGGCTGGCCCTAAGCCTACTATGTAATCCAGGCAAGCCTTGAACTCAGCAATCCTGCTTCTGCCTCCCAAATGCTGGGATTATAGGCATCAGCCACCCGCCCAGCATTGTGGTATGTGGTGTTGATTGCTGGTGGGAATGAGTCACCACGCCCGGTATTATTGTAATGTGGTCACCAGGGATTGAACCAGGGACCTTGTGGTTTGCTAGGCAGGTGCCGAACCACTGAGCTAAATCTCCCTCCTCCTTTGAGAAGTGTTTCTTTTTAATCTTTGACTTAAAGTCCATGTCCTGTTGATAATAGTGATCCATCCTTAACTTGGGTATGTATAATAACTAGTATCTGTGCCTTCTGTAGTTACCCCAATGATAAAATGTTCACTTATAATTGGTGGATTGAGCATTTTAGACCCTCCTATAGAGATGAACTGTAATTTCCATGATGGCCACTCTCAGCTGTGTGTCCTCTATACACAGGGAGGCTCATGCATCTGTACGCGGTGTGTGTGGACTGCTTAGAAGGGGTTCACAAGATCATCTGCATCAAGTGTAAGTCACGATGGGATGGCAGCTGGCATCAGCTGGGCACAATGTATACCTACGACATACTGGCCGCTTCTCCCTGTTGTCAGGTTGGTACTCACTCCGCCACAGAAGCAGTGTGTGCTGTGGGCTTCTGTCCCCAAGTGAATTTAGGGAGCTAGGGGTTGCTTCATGATTCTTTGAAGGAGCTGTGAGAATATATATAAAATGTTTCTGAAAAATCAAGAAACTCAGGGAGACTCTTAGATTCTAGCAGTAACTGTTAAGTTACTAAATTATGATGGAATACTATATAAGGGATATGATAAAATAATCTATCATTATATGTAAACTATTTCTCATCTATTAAGTAAAAAAAGGTTATCAAATATTACTATACTGTGCTTCCATTTGTGAATAAAAGTGCATGAAAAGGTTCACTAACCTATTAATAACTGGTCTAGATGGCCAGGGTAGCAGGAACATGAGTAGTTCCTATAGTTTTCTTTTTGCTTGCATACATTTTCTCAATATTTCGTGTGATGAGCATACTAAATTTCTGATAAAAAGTTGTGATGTAAAAGTAAGAAAATTTTATTTTTTTAATCTACAGAATTTTCATGTTTTCTTTTTGTGCCATAGTGCCAGTTTCATCAGCTGAAATTCAGATACTGTCAACTTCACAGGAATTTTTATTTTTGAGACAGGGTCTCACTTTGTATTTCAGGCTGGCCCTGAGCTCATTGTGTAGCCCAGGCAAACCTGGGACTCATAGTAGTCCTCCTGCTTCTGCCTCTTGAGTGCTGGGATTACAGCTGTGAGCCACCGGCATTGTGGTGTGTGGTACTGATTGCTGGTGGGTGTGAGTCACCACGCCTCAGTATTGTATGTGGTTACCAGTGATTGAATTCAGGACATTGTGCTTGCTAGGCAGGCACCAGAACCACTGAGCTGAATGTCCGACCCCACAGGAACGTTTTGAAGACAAATTGAAATAATGCATTGTTAATATGTTTTTAGAAGGATTTTAAATTGAGTGTGTATTTATAATTTCTTTATATTCACTTTAGTCTTGAACCTCTTCCTGAAAGGCTTTAGAATTATACTGCTAGAAAGGACCTTACGTGAAGGATCATAAAGTGCTCAGGGGCTGCAGAAGCCTCAGATAAACACAGCACCTCTACCTGGATTGCCATTTTTACATCAACATTTTAAGGAAATTGTTTATTTAAAGAAAACACATTGTCATATAGAGTAAAATGAAACTGTAGGTGAATTTTTTGAAATTCTGAGTCTTCAAAGAAGTATCGAGCAAGTGTGGGTGGAGGAAGCCAGCTTGAACCATTCTGTTGAAATCCAGAGTTCCAGGTGTTCTTTTGTTAAGGGAACTTCGGTGGCAAAGCATAGGCCGTCCTATGTTAGAATTTTCTTCCCACTAATAAGTGACAGGACTAACATTGCCTCAATAAGAGGAATTGGAGTCGTTCATCTTGCAGACTGGGGAGGGTGATTATTTGAGTATATACCTAAGTCTTTGCATACCCTGTTTTTGGTTATAAGAGGGATAACTGACTGAGCCCTTGGTTTGGATGCCTTTGACAAGTGTTGTAGAGCTAAAGGAATGGCTGAGAGTGTCTGTTTCTCCCAGGCCCGCCTGAACTGCAAGCACTGTGGGAAGCCTGTGATCGATGTGCGGATTGGGATGCAGTACTTCTCTGAGTATAGCAACGTGCAGCAGTGTCCACACTGTGGGAACCTAGACTACCATTTCGTGAAGCCATTTTCCTCCTTCAAAGTTCTTGAAGCTTATTGATGAAAGCTTTGCTTTAGTAATAGCTATTTTATTGATATTACTTTATTACATATCTTTTATAGAGAAACATTCTGTGACATTAATTTCTTTTCTAATTTAAAGCAGAGTTACTTTGTATATGTATGCCGCTAAAATGAGGCTGCCCTTTCCCCTGTCTTGATTCCCTGTTAGTCTGTGATCAGGACTGGAGCCAGGTGGGTGACCGTGTGAGTGTGGTAGGGTTCATCCTCACCAGGAGTCTCTGATGCAGCTTTAAAGTAGTGGGGAGGATGGGACAAATGTAGGAAAGGGATTTCGTGGCTATGAACTAAAAGCATGGGAGGAGCAGAGAAGGAGTGCCTGTAAAATGTTAACTTTCTACAGACCTACTTCTAGATCTTCCGTGGGCCATAGGCAAAAATATGTGACAAGTGAATGTAAGTCTGAGGGAGCCTGGAAAGCTAATAGTGAATTATGCCGTCTCAGCTTAGTGTTTTCTAACACACAGGGACAGGCAGTTCACATTCCAAATGATTTGAAAGTGAACACAAGAACTCTTACTTTCACTGTTGTAATTTAACAGTCAGTTTTCATACTGAAAATAATATCCAAATTAGAAGACATGAAAGCTACTTTGTGTTGCAAACATTTTAAACTGAGCTGATCTGTAACAATATGTGAAGTAAACTTGGAAGTGATGCACTCTGAATTAAGAGGGCAGAAAGGCAGAACTCTGTCATTTGAGTTCTCTGAAGTTGGTCAGAATAGCTCCTAAGGAGAGTCCATGCAGAGTGTGATTTGGAAGGTGACGATGCACTTTGAAGTGCTCTTTGGTATCAGCCTTCCCACAGGTAAATCTCACAGCCATAGAACCTAACTGGTGAGCTTCAGAACCAGTCATGCCACACTTAGCTTCCCCATATTGCCTTATAGCCACGTCTGACCCATTTGATACTGAGTTTCCAAAATCAGAGAAGAGCTGAGCAGGGAAAAGGAAGAATTGTTTGAGAGAATGATGAAGAAAAAGAATAATGTTAGCATTTCTTTGTAAAGTATGTGTCATTTTGGAAAATCAGTGTTGTAATGCTTAATAGTATGCTTGAAAAACCAGTCATCCTAAAGACCCTCATGATACTTTGTTGTTAAAAAAAAAAAAGATCACTTAAAGAATTTCATTAGAGATCAAACATTCTAAAATTACTGCCTTCTGTTCATTAAACTGTAATACATTGATACCCCATACTTTTGTTAAATTAGAATAAGATAGTCACAAATGAATTTGATAATTTTAAGTATGGTATGTGTATATGCTAAAAGATTACTAAATAATTCTATGAATAACCAAATTTGGATTGATGTGATTGATTCATTTTGCTTATAACTTTTTTTCTCAGTGTGGTTTTTCCTTTTAGGCATTATTTTACTTGAGTTTCATTTTTACTACAAGATAGATGGGAAACAACATAGCATTGAAAAAATGCATCAATAATATTGTTCACTTTTCACTTTGGATGATTGTTATTTGGTTTGTTGGATCTGCTTTGGCATTTGATCTGAAAAAATAATCCACAGTGATGGGGGAGCTCAGAATGACTTTGTGAAACAGGAAATCATTATTGGTCAATGTTTAATGCAACTGCAAGAAGTCTATAGAATAACCCTTGGAAGATGGTCACTGTTGCACAAAGCTGTAATTGTGATTGAATGGTTTCCATTATTGATTCTCCTGTGTACCCAAGTTTATAAATTGGGCAAGTTTCTTTTCTTTTCAGAGGACCATTTGGATTTTATTACTGAATTTAATATTAGAAATGCTGTTCTTCAACCCAACATATTTCTAGTGAAACCTGCATATTGTTTGGAAGCTTAAAGTTGACCTATACATTTCATTCAGTAAGCTCTTGGTGTGAAATCACTGCGGTATTATGTATGCTGCATACCATATTTTCTCATTACATTGTTTTCTACCCTCTTGAAGAGTAATTATGATGGGATTTCATAATTGAGTAAAATTTGCTTTTAGGTATAATTTTGATGGTACAGTGAAGATTTTATACATGTATGCAGTTACATAAAAAGGCATGAGTGCCCTACTCAAAATCTTTGGACTTGAAGGGATTACATTTTTATCTAAAATGGACAGTTTGGTTGATTTGAGAATAAAATACAGTTAAATATGCATCACAAAAACAAAATGCTCACCTTCATATTTTCTCCAGGTTTGCTCTGAGCACCTTGATCATAATGGAATTTGTCAAGAAAGATTATTTTTGTTGTACTTAGGATATTAAAAAATATCAGTCATCCAAGAGATTCAATTTCTGTTTTTCTGATGAATGGTATTCAATAACATGAAGCAGTCTTAAGAATGACTAATAATTTCATTGATTTTTCATCTGTGCTAACATTTTTAATCATTTAACAAGAGTTCCATGCCTTGACAAGTAGAATTACCTGCTATAGTGTAGAGAGAAGATGATTTCTGATAATTTTTTCCTTCAGGCCATCTCAATTCTCATTTTCTTCTGGTTACATCTGAAGCATGAATATACTGTGTTTATACCTTAAAAGATAGACGTTGTGCCATGAAATTGAGAGGTGGTTCAGTTGTCCCGTTCTATTTATAGAAGAGCTTCCCTACACATGCTTTAAATTTCAGTTTTTATAAGAGAACATTTTCTGAGTGAAAGATATTTTCATGTTTGTTTGGGGAAAATTAACTCATCAGAAACATTTTGTGTTTAAATGATGGAACTAACAAAACTAATATGCTGAAATCATTTCATTTACTGCAAGATCAGTGCTGAAATATGCAGTCTGTTCTCTTATGCCCAGGTTGGTAACCCCAGTTTGCTTTTCTGTTTAGTCTCCTGCTCATAGCTGTTGACTAATCTTAGTTGGAAGTTGGAGAAGAGGTGAGGAGAAAGTGCTCTAGTGTTTTGATTCTTACAATAGGATGCTGCCTAACCAAGTTCATTTCCACATCCTGTTGACTTTATTGTTATTCCAGGTGATTGAAAGAAAATAAAATGGAAGGGCACCATTAAAACAAGCTCAAAAATCCATTGTTATTGGCAAAGATTTCTTGTCAAAATGTCTTGTATTGCACTTTCATTGAGGGAAGATTGTACATAATTGAAGAATGTTGATAAAATTGAAAAATTTGGTTATGGAATTGTGTGTGGGGTTAGAGGCTTTCTGTTTGTGAAATGTATGTATTAAAAATAAAGTTTCAGAAGCTAACGTGTTGTCTTTAGTGTTTTTTTTTTTTTTTTTCTGAGATAGGTTCTTGCTTTGTAGTTCAGGCTGGCTCAGAGCTCACTTTGTATCCCAGGCAAGCCTCGAACTCACAGCTATCCTCCTGCCTCTGCCTCCCAAGTGCTGGGATTATAGGTGTGAGCCACCACACCCAGCATTGAGATACTGGTACTGGGGATCTAACTAGGGCTACCTTGTGCTTGCCAGGCAGACACCAGAACTGAACTAAATCCTCAGCTGGAGTGTGCTACTATTTTTTGAGAAGTGGTATTCTCCTATCAGAAAAAAGTGGCATAGAAGTAGAGATAGGTGAGGTTTTAAATGCTATTCAGAAAACTATTTCACTATCCCTGTTGCAGATATCAAAAATCTTGGCTGTGCTGCTTGGAAGTTGTGTATCACATGTAAAGCTGCAGTGCAGCAAAGCCAGCATTCCATGCGACAGCTCTCTTCCCGACAGAGTCCAAAGTCAGTGTTTTCTATTGAATAGCGAGTGGTACAGAGAAATAAAAATGGAGGCAACAGTTTCGATATAACACAGGACCACTCATAGGCATGCTGCCAAAACTTAAGTCATGTTGGTTTCCCCCAAATGGCAGCTGTAATAAACACAAAATAAAAGCTTTATGTCCTAGTCAGTGTGATTCCATGAAATGAAAAGTCAGCTCTAGATTAACAAGGTCAAACTATTCCGGTTGCTTTAATAAGAATATTGGTGTATAACAAGCAATAACACAGGACAGTATACTTATTTATGATTTACAAAGAGTTCTGTGGCTGTTCAAGCAGCTTTCCTCACAAGTTTGGTTTGAGATCACCTACTTCGTCAACTCTTCTTTGGATACATGGTGAACTACAATGGGAACAGTGTTGGGGAGTGAAGCTCCTCCATCTGCAGTCTGTTTACTTTTATTCTTAAGACACTGTCTCACTCAGTCACTCAATTTCCTGGGCTAGGCTTGAATTTGTAGTCTTTCTGCCTCAGCTAACCAGAATACTGGGATTATAGGCCTGCACTGTTAGACCTCCTTGATCTAATTTTAATTATGATAGAAAACCCTATTCTATGAATATTTTCTTTGACTCTTACACGTGTAACAGTATCCATAATGAGACAACTTGAGTATATACATCTTTGTTATAAACAAAGAAAAATTGAGTAATTAGGCTTCGTATGTCTAATGCAGTGTTACTCAGTACATTGTTTATATTTCTGATCTCTGGCTCCTTCATTTCGTTATTGTTTCAGCCAATAAACTGAAACCCATAGGAAGGTTAGAATATGGGACAAGATATGGAAACGAGTAAGAGTCCAGTCTGCCAATAAATTCAAAATGTTTTGCCATTTATTTTTCTATTTTTTTTTTGAGACAGGGTCTCACTTTGTAGTACAGGTTGAGCTCACTATGTAGCCCAGGCAAGCCTTGAACTCATCAGTCAGCCTAGCTCTGCCTCCCAAGTACTGGGATTACAGGTGTGAACCACCATGTCCAGCATTGTGGTGTGTGGTACTGATTGCTGGTGGGTGTGAGTCACCACGCCCAGTATTGTATATGGTTTCTGGGGATCAAACCAGGGACCTTGTGCTTGCTAAGCAGGCATGAGGACCACTGAGCTAAATCTTCAGAACATGTGTTGGCATTTACTAATGGCATCTAATGCTTACATTTTTATTTTGTTCAAAGGTTTAAGGAGGACTTGGAAAATTATGATTTCTGCTAATGAAACTGACATTAACAACATTTTATAATTTTAAGGAAAGTACAGTTTAACTTTGTCTCTTTTTAATTTTCTTTAATAAGAAAATTCTTGTTAGTGGTTTCCACTTTAAATTTTGCTTATATTATTTTGACTTAAATTTGGCAGTGATTAGACTTAACTACATGGGCACGTTAGTAAAGGATTAAGTTTGGGGCTGAAGGAAAAGGCTTCTCTTTGAGTTTTCATTCTTTTCTCGTTCTTAGGTCACCACACTCGGAGCCTGATGAGTGTGAAATATCTTTGAAGATAGTAAAGTTCTGTAGGGATGACAGATGCATTGCTTGAAATACGAATGTATGGTAAGGTATACTTTTCTAGTGGGAATTGTGATCATTATGGTAATTATATAAGATGGATTGGCTGTTGCTCAGTCTAAGAGCCAGTAAAAATAAAAGTAAAGCACTTTGCCTCATACATGGATTTCAGAGACCAGCACTGGTCACATTTATCCAGTCACATGGAACTGGTCCATAGCCTTGTTTCTTGGTGATGGATGCTCTGCCAAGTAGGCTGATATACTTGATTCAAATTGTTAGTAATGCATTAAAAGTCAAGTTTAGAACTGTCTGGTTGCATGCCTAATAAACTCCAAGTAGAAAAGTCATAGACATAGTCATAATAGAATTTGTGATGCCAGAATGTAGGAAAGGGGTTATGCTTCTCATTATATTCACATAATAAATGTTAAGTTGCATTGTCTCAGCTTGGCATGGTGGCAGAAGGCTCTAATACCAGCAGCAGATAGAAGGCTGAAGCAGGAGAATTGAGGCCAGCCTGAACTGCATAGTGAGGCCCTGTCTAAAAAAAAAGAGCATTAACTCTTGCAGTATACCTTAGGGCTAAACTGAGGCCCAGAGAACTGAAATCTAAATCAGTACAGGTAATTAACGACAGGATAAAAATTAAACATGGAGGTGGGGATTTAGTTCAGTGGTTCTGGCACCTGCCTAGCAAGTAAATGGTCTTGCCCAAATTCAATCTTCAGTCCCAGAAAAAAAATATAGATTCCCTGTCCTACTATTAAAAATGAGACCATGGTAAATACTCTGCTAGTTAACGATGGCATAGTGATGGAGTAACCACGAGCTTTCTTCAGTTTTCCTGTTACTGTTTGCTTACAGACTACCTTTAACATAATGATTATTAGATGTAGACAGTGGATACCTGACAAGATCTTTAATAGCTTGTTTAGTTTTGGTTCCTTTCATTTTGTGTTTACTGGTTTCATTTTCTGATTCAAAGAACAACAAATCTGGGGTCCAGGTTAATAGATGTATTTGTTGTAAATGGAAATGTCAATCATAGGTTCATACACTTAGGTGAATAAGATATCTTTAATTTTCATATCATACGGGTGTCAGGCTGGGTATAATATAAACAGGAGGAGCCTCTGGGACCTTTATGGAGCAGTGAGTTCCCCATAGTGAAAGAGGAGCCTTGTTACAGAGCATTTGGGTAATAAATTCATTCTTCACGTATGTCAGTAGATGAGTACTTTGAGTTGAGAACTTGGGTTTTGACAAGGAAGTAGATTTGGAAGGTATAGTAGCTCTTGACTTTAGCAGCACAGGTCTTCAGAAAAGAAACAAGTAATTCTGAGAGGCCTCACTCTTTCCTTTGCATAAGGCAGAATGTACTGTTTTAGACCATTTGGTTCCTGTAAGAGTATCAAGCTGGCTAATTTACAGACAGTAGAAATTTCTCATAGTTTAGAGCCTAGAATGTCCCAGATCAAGGTGCCACATCTAGTGAGGACATTCTTACTGTGTTGCGTCCTAACCTGGTGAAAGAGCAGAAGGTAGTGAACCTGTTCCTGCTCAGCCTTTTGATAGTAGCATTCACCTGTCAGTGCCACCTCCCTAGAAGTCCCGCCTCGCAACATGGCGGCACAGCTTTCCAGCTGCGACTGGAAGGAGACTTTCAAATCACACCAGTAGCATTTGAAAGCATCCTCTGTTTTTTGAAAAAGGAAAGGCAAGACTCCTTCCTAAAAGGAAGAAAAAAAGTATTTGAAATCAGATTTTTTACTTCATTTTTTCATGTATTTGTTAACATCTCATTCCATTTGTTAAAATAGGTTGTTGCTTCAGAACTATCTATAGGGTGACATAACAGTCCACAGGAAAATTTAATCCATCATTTTCTTAATTTTGGGATCACACTTTGAAGTACTTTTGGACTCAAATGTGACAAACTGTTGTGTTTGATAGCACTGATCTATCTAGTTTTGGCATAGTTTTCCTTTTTTTTTTTTTTTGAGACAGGGTCTTGCTTTGTAGTTCAGGCTGGCCCTGAGCTCACTATGTAGCCCAGGCAAGCCTCAAACTCAGCAATCCTCCTGCCTCTGCCTCCCAAGTGCTTGGATGACAGGCGTGAACCACCACACCTGGCTAGTTTTCCTTTTTTGATTGACTTTACAAGGTTTTCTAGGTGTGTTCCAATGTAAATTTTTCATGATCTTGTCTGAAGTGCTGGTACCCTAGACTTTTGGGGCTTGCTATACTTTGTTACTTTATTTGAATCTCATACAGACCTAAGGGATTCATAGTTTAGAGTTTAGGGCCTTGTTATTTTCTTCTTTAAAATTAAGTTTATTGGTACATTTTGGTAATACACTTGCAGTATGGTCCCATGATCATTGGGAATTTATACCAGTATAAGATACCTCTTGGTTCCTCTTTTTTCTCCTTTTCCCTTTCCATTTCTTCCCTTCCACTCTCCACCCCTCCATATTTACAGAAAAACTTCGTTTGGTTTTTCCTTTTGTAATTTTTTTTCTTTCTCTTATTTCCTTCCTCCTTCCACTTCTCTTTCCCTTTTGGACCTTTTCTTCTTATTTCATATTATCTATTGCACATTTTGGTCCTCATTTACACTTTGTTTCTCACACCAGAGAGATTATTTGGTATTTATACATGTGTCCTATTTACTCACTTTAAGAGTGTGGCCTTAATATACATCCGTTTAGCTATAAATAGCTTTAGTTTTTCCTTTTTCATGGCTGATAGTACTCCATTTATATAGAAAAACCGAATCTTCTTTATCCAGTTAGCTGTTGATGAGCATTTGGGTTGTTTCCAAGATTTAGCTATTACAAACTACCGCTGCAAACATATTTTCACCATGTTAACAGATCATGTTTTCTGAAGCTCTAACACTGCCAGTGATTAGTGAAAGGAGAAATGCCAGGTGAGGCTGATGGGCTACTGTTTCTGGTGTTTCAGACCTCATGGCTCTAAAAAAGTAGAGTGATTTGGACAGAGTGAGATGGTAGGAATCCCAGGGGCTACTCTATTTTAGAAAGCTTGGTGGAAACTGTAAAGTTACCACAAGGCTGCACAGAATATCTTTTAAGATAGAATATCTCTCATCTAAACTGAATATCTTTAGTTTACCTTTGGCAAGAATTACAGCAACCATGATTATGTCGAGCTGCTTAGAAACTGGCAGTGGCATGTGCTTTTGATGAGTAGTATATGAGAGCACAGCCCTTGGAAGTGATGTTTGTAGATGTAATTTTGGAAAACATAACAAAGGGTCATAGTAGATGTAGAGTACTCTTCGGTGATGGTAGACTTGGGCAAATGCCATTTTAAAAATGTTCTCCACTTTTCTAATCCTTTTCCTTTCACTTATGTGATAATTTCACTTTATCTGTTTTGTGTGTACCATTGTTTTCTTTTTTACCTTGTATTTTTTCCTACCTTTCCTGTTGCATAAAGTTTCTTAACCCCTGGGATACAGTAAAAGCCCTCTGACAAATACTGCTGTGAGTGGCTCAATAAATCACCTACTATCCATAGAAATAGCCAAGCTGGTCAGTAGAATAGAGATCAGAAATAAACTCACATGTACATACATGGTCAATGATTTTTGACAAAAGCAAATTGAGAATTAAGTGGCAAAAGAATGACTTAATGTATGCTGGAAAAAATTAAAAGCAAAAAAAAATTAAAAGATACTGATACAAGTTCCCAATGTTGAGTGTGATTATGAGCTACATATAAAATGTACCAATAAATAATTCAATTTTTAAAAAATTAAAAGAAAAAAATAAAGCAACCCAACCTGGAGCCGGGGTTATAGCTCAGTGGCACTGCACTTGCCTTGCAAGTGCAAAGTTCTGAGTTCAATTTCTAGTACTGGAAAAACAAAAAACAAAAAACCAACCAAACCTGCATTAACACATCATAACCCACCCAAATTAATCACATATTCAATTAAAAAATGCAAAAATTAGATTTTGTTGAAATGAAGAATTTCTTAAAAGTGCTAACACTAAAACGACAAACATGCTGGAAGAAAAGAAGTTGGTCTAGAATATGCAAAGAAATGTAAAAATGTGTTATTACTGAGACCAAATGATGCACTTAAAAGGTGGGGGTAAAATATTTTCTGACACTATTGGAAAAAAAGGCAAGCAGAAGATTCTCAACATAATTAGTGTTTAGGGAAATGCAAATTAAAGCCCTAATGAGATACCACTTCACACTCATTGCAATCATTAAAATTAAAAAGACTAAGATACCAAGTGCTGGCAAAGATGTGAAGTAACTGGAGTCTAACACACTGCTAATGGCAGTTTCAGGTTTTTTAGAAGGTAAATGAGTGTGTCCTGTGTTCTTGCCTTTCCACTCATGTATTTACTCAACAGAAATTATGACATGTCTTGCAAAGTCTTGTTCAGAAATGCTTATAGCAGCTCTTTTTTTTTTTTTGAGACAGGGTCTCACTTTTGTAGTTCAGGCTGACTCTGAGCTCACTATGTAGTCCAGGCAAGCCTCGAACTCAGCAATCTTCCTGCCTCTGCCTTCCAAGTGCTGGGATTACAGGCGTGAGCCACCACGCCTGGCTAGCAGCTCTATTTTTAATAACCTCAAACAGAAACAACTCAAAATGTCCATCGACAGATGAACAAAATTTTAATATATACAATGTAGAATTCTAAGCAATAAAAAGGAATAAACTCTTGATACATGCAACAACATAGATAAATCACAATAATTACACCAGTGAAATAAGGTAAGGGAAGAAATAGTGTGTTGCTCCATTTATGAAAAACTCTAGAAAATATAAGTGAATTTCTAGGCAGATAGTTGGTTTCCTGGAGATGGGTGGAGGGTTATTAATAGGGAGGAGGCAGAAAATGATTACAAAGAAGCAGGAAGGAACTTCAGGGGCTGACATGTCCATAAAAGTATAACTAAGAAAAGCAAGTTTGAGCACACACAGCTAACTTTTGCTAAGGACACAACTCTGCTGGGGGAAACTGTATCTGCCAAGATTGCCTAGTAGTGAAGCAGCAGAAAATAAATCAGACCAATCTGGGAGAATGGAAGCTGCACTCAGGAGTTTTGGAGGCAAACCTGGAATTCCTTCCAAAGCAGTCAGCAGGCCCAGAACAAAAGCAGGGTCTTAAGTAAACAAGGAAAGGAGGTGTGGTTAAACATGTGAGCTCTTAGGTTACATAGGCATAAGGAGCATAGAATCACATAACTGGGTAAGGCACTATGTAAGAGGTAGAAAAACAGTATTGGGGTCTTATTACATTAAATTTCTATTCCAAGCAATAGAGGTTAGTTGGTTAGAAGGTTACATCAATCTCAGCATATTTACATTTTCATACAGCTCTTCCAGAGACAAAGACATTCTTGTGTTATCTGAAGAAGCTTTGCCATATAAAAGAGGAAGAGGGAAGGGCTGCTGCTCCTCTGCTGCCAGTTAGCAGAAGAAGCTTTTCCCCAGATTAGTAGAGAGGAGGCTGCCACCTACCAGCCTCCCAGCATTCAAGAGCTCAAGTCATTCATCCACAGTGCTGTACAGTGTAAACTAGAATCATTATTAATTAGAATTAATTTTCTGGATGGTAAATGTCCTTGAGAATTATTCTACTGCTTAGTCAAGTTTGTAAATATTAAGGATCCCATCTGGCGTGGGGTATTTTAAGGTTAAGTGAAGTGGCACAAATGGAGCCTTTTGTGTAGTTCCTGGCAGAGAGTAAGTGCTAAAGATCCACCTTATCATGTGTTATTTCTGGGAACATTCTTTTTTTTCTGAGACAGGGTCTCACTTTGTAGTTCAGGCTGGCTGAGCTCACTGTGTAGCCCAGGCAAGCCTCGAACTCAGCAATCCTCCTGCCTCTGCCTCCCGAGTACTGGGACTACAGGCGTGAGCCACCACACTCAGCATTGTGGTGTGTGGGACTGATTCCTGGTTGTGGTATTGTTGTATGTGGTTTCCGGGGATTGAACCAGGAACCTTGTGCTTGCTAGGCAGACGCGGGAACCACTGAGCTAAATCTCTGCCCCCTCTGGGAACATTCTTAAACATTAGCCCAAGAAAGCCCTTCAGAGTTGACTCAACATGAATCTCTCTCCATCATGGCCTTTCCCATCATCAGAAAGCTGGTAACCCTCTGCCCTCATGAATGGGATTAATGCCCTTAAATAGTGTCATGGGATATTGGTTTCCGGTTCCACCGTGTGAGGACACAGCTAGCAGGTATCATTTAGAAGGAAGAGGACCCTCACTTCACATCTGGTGTCTTAAAACTGGGCTCCCCAGGCTTCAGAGCTCTGAGAAATAAATTTTTTATAAGTCATCCTTTTGGCACACTTGACGGAATAAATGCTATTATTGACATTTATTGAGCACATACTATGTGCAATGGTGGGAGCTGATTTTTTTTTCAGAAGGTTGAAACTCAATGTCTATGAACATCTTTTAACAATATTTTCTGAATTCTAGTTCTGAAGTAGCTGTATTCTATGAAAGGTGCAAAGACTTGTGGTTCTGCATATGTATAGCTAATGTACTTCTTGCTCAGAATCGCTGTATGCACCTGTGATCTTCTACCCTAAGTGACTTTTTAAATGTTAGATCCATTAAAACAGATTGGAAATTTTTAACAAAGCATTTGACTTACAAAATTTGCATTTTAAAATTAAGAATTTATTGGGCTGTAAAGAATTCCAAAAGAAATTTTATCCCGGTATGGCTTATTTACATTTTTGTCGGGTTTATTAATGCGTTATCTATGTACACTTTGTGTGCAGAGAAGCAAGAGCTTTTTGGAGAATTGTGTTGGCAGCACCATCATTTTCCAGCTCTCTTTAGTCTGGTGTTCTGTGTAGGTGGGTATGGCTTTGAAGACCATTATTTTTCAATTGAGGTTTTCACATGAAGCATTCACACAGTGCTCAGTGTGAGAAGTGCTAACGTTTTATTAGAGCTTTCAGGGACAAAATTGCAAGGGAAGAGACAGGCATAGTCTACCACTAAAAATTTTATGATTTCTCTTAAACCTGATAATTTTCATGTTCTATTAGTTGAAAGTTTTAAGAAAAGATCTCTAGCAAATCATATAAGCTATGTGAGAAAGCTTATTTGAAATCAATAAGTATTAAATTCACAAGTGATGATTTTTTTATCTAAGAAGAAAAATATTAAAAAATTGTCAAATTGATGGGTTTTTTTATTAAAGTTGTCTCTTATTTGAGGTTGGAGCCATACTTTTGGCTCTTAAATTTCTGTTTACATATAATTTTTAAATAACAAGATAGTAATCATGAGCCTTAAGATTCAGGATTTATTATTAAACTGAAAACAAAGGAAACCAAAAAGATCTTTAAATAAAAGGAGCTCACAGCTTGCAGATATGAGCTGTTTCAGGAAAATTCAGAATTTTAGGTCAGATTTCTAGTTTGAGCCAAAAAAATCAGCTCTCACCTCTTCAAAGACTTTACGTTCATCCCTCTGTATCCGTAGGGGATTAGTTTCAGCACTTGCTGGGAATATACAGGTTTCTTATTTAAATGACAGGGCTCGCATATAATCTATTCAGTCATGTACTAATATAAATAAGTAGTTACATACAGTGCCTGATACAGTGAGCATTGCAATTCATGCAGCTGCAGTGCCATACACATCACATTGATACGGAAAAAAATCAGTGCATATTTAGTAGAGACATGATTTTGAGTATGTGGTTGGTTGCATCTGCAGCTACAGAATCCATGGATAGCCAGGGCCAGCTGTCCTGTCTTCACAACCTCAGGGTGTAGGTAGGACAAAGGAAAATCCAGATAAAACAATCTATAGGATTCCAGTGTCAACATTTAGCAAGATCGTTTTGGAGGTGCATGAAGTCACTCATATGTGGGGTGGAGAACTTTTGCTATGTTGTTCTATGGAAGTTGTGTCCTGGACTTGTAAAAATCCCTCTGATTATGGCCTTCTTACAGGGCAGAAACTTCATTATTTTATTTATTTATTTATTTATTTTTTTGAGACAGGGTCTCGCTTTGTAGTTTGGGCTGGCTCTCTATGTAGCCTAGGCAAGCTTCGAACTCAGCAATCCTCCTGTCTCTGCTTCCTGAGTGCTGGGATGACAGGCGTGAGCCACCACGCCTGTCACTGTGGTATGTGGTATTGATTGCTGGTGGGCGTGAGTCTCCGTGCCCAGCATTGTATGTGGTTACTGGGGTTCAAACTCAGGACCTTGAGCTTGCAAGGCAGGCACTGGAACCACTGAGCTAACCCTCCGGCCCAGGAACTTTATTGTTGACAGTTTGTGTCTACCACTTGCTGCAAGGGGTGTTTGTTAACTATGTGTTGAAGGAACATGGGGGTGTACTGGCTGCACCACACAAGTCTCCTGAATGAGTCTGTGGAAGAGTTTAGACAGTTTTTCTTTACTGTGCTTAAAAAATTTTCTTTGGAGCCTTCTTTCAGAAAGTCAAATGCCCAACTGTTAAAGAAAAAAGATCTAGATCATAAAGGCTAATTTCCTATCAGAGACCAATCAATTTCCTGATCTGCCAAGAGAGGGGTGCAGAGAGGGCTAAAGAAAGAAAGGCAGCACAGATATAATTTCAAGTACATGGGGAGCTGGGAGTCAGTGCTGAATGGGGAGGACGAAGACACTCTGAGCTAACTACTATTTATTGAGTACACAGTAATTGGAGCAACATCAGGTGACTAAGAGGATCTTATGTTGATAAGGATGGTGAGGCAGCAAAGCATTCATACACTGGTGGGTAGGATGAGGTAGCAGGCTGATAAGGGATCTGTCCTTCCCCCAGGGGAAACCTTCCTCTCTTTTTTATTATTACTACTAGGTTCTAGAGGAACCAGGAGGTCCTTAGCTGATGTAATCTTGCCCTTGAGCATCATAGCATCAGGGGCATCTGTGCATGCCATAGCTGGCTTGCAGGCTAGAAGACAAGGTGTCAGAGCCCTAATGATAGTTTACTTATGAAATGATTTTCCCCCAAATTGTAGAACACGCATCCTAACAACTTCCATTCTAAGCCATTAGTGAAAATCACTTCATTTCTCATATATTTGGAATAAACGTGATTGTTTTAATCTGTTCAGGAAAATACCTTAGATTGGGTAATTAATAAATAACTGAAATTTATTTTTCCCAGTTCTAGTGGCTAAAAAATCCAAGGTCAAGGTGCCAGCAGGTTCTGTGAGTCATGAGGGCCTGTTCTTCAGAGACCCTTCTTGCAGTACCCTCACTGAGTGGAAGGGAGGAATAAGCTTTCTCTGACCTCTATTAACAGTACTAATTCCATTCAAAAAGGTTCTAAGTCAGATGCTCTGTGAGGCAGGGAGATGTCAGCCCACTGATTGCTAGGGTTGATTCAGCCTGTCTGGCTGGCCAGACCGACCTGTGTCCCCTTCCTCACTGCTCCTTGAGTCTCCCTCCGAAGCTGCAAGCTCAGTCGCAGAGGAAGACCATCCCCAAGAGAAAAGGACCATTGCCTCAGTCAAGGACATAGGAGTAGCTGTGCTCAAGAGCCTCCTAAGTAGCTCTCAGGTTCTCAAAGACCATATGTGGTTGGTTGCCGGCTACCATACTGAGCAGGGCCGATTATAAACACTTCCATCATGGAGAAAGCTCTGTTGGACCGGAGCCCTTTCCAACATACCCTCATTGAGTGAGTGCCTCCTCTGCAACACCTTATCACCTGAACATTGTGTCATATGTTTCTATATATGTTTTAAAGGGGGAAAGAATGTGCAAAACATGTTTTGTTACTTATATTCATTATTGATTGTCCTCAGAGACTTATGAAGTGTGTGAAATTATTTCAGACATCACACCTTTAAGTGAGCAATCACAGTCAGGTTCTTCAGACGATGAGAAGGACTCACGCAGCCCTTGTCTGCCTCCTGTGAAAAGTTAACTTCAGGTACGTATCGAGTGAAGGTAACTTCCTGGTTGAAATTTTAAACATCCCCGCTCAGTGTATCCTCTTCTATAAGGAGCTAAGTATACAGTTAATTTTGCGTTTAGCAATCTAATATTAATGGCTTTTAAAATTTGTTCTTTATCACCCTTATTCTGGTTTGTATCTAGATGTTCTCCAAAAGTCTCTTGGGATCGTAGGTTGGGCTTTTTCGAAGGAGGTTGGATCTAGAGTGTGTGAATGATTCATGGTGTAATGATAGGATTAAGGGTGCCAGGGTCAAGGGTGTGTGATGACTAAATCAGTCCACTGATTGGTTTGGCAGAGCTCTGGCTGGGATTAAGGGTGTGAGTGCTACATTTGCCCTAGGGTGGGTGTCCTGCCTAAAATATAAGGTACAGAAGAGGACTGGTTTGCTTTCAAACAGCTGCTGGCTGTGGACTAGTTCTCTGCAATTTCCCCGTCATGCCACTGTGCCTTGGGCAAGCAGATTATGTACTGAAACCTCCACACACTGTGAGCTGAGTAAACCTTTTCTCCTTTAATGCTGGCTGTTGGGTATTTTGTCTCAGCATTGAGAAAAGAAACTAAGACCATCCTTTATCCAGTTTATCCAAAATGATCTTTTCCTGAAGTGGCTCTGACAGATCATAGTACTAATTGGGTTATTCTAAATGTAACAGTGAAATAAGTGGAGGCCCAATATCTGTTTTTTACTTTTGATTTATTTATTCAGCCAATTAACTTTTTGTGAAGCCTCAAGTCACAGGTCTTAAAGATATCCTGGATTGCTGAATGCCAGGAAGCTCTGTACATGTCCTATATTGATAGCTTCTAGGGCTTGGTCACTGGGGGGGATAGTATTCTTCCTGTTATGCTCCTTCAGGGCAGCTGCTCTCCCCTCAGTGATCTCCACATCATGCCTCCTACAGGATTTTTCCTAGAGCTTTATGACTGCTGAAAATCTCAACTGCTAGCTAACCTCCCATTCCCCATTCCAGTGGTATTTCTTCCCAAGGCACTTGGGACCAACTAACACATTATATGTTGCATTTGTGTACCCTACTAGTTTCCCCACTGGAATGGAAGCTTGTGATGAACAGAGAATTTTGTCTGTTTTTCTCACTTCTCTATCCCCAGAATTCTGAACAGTACTGGGCACAGAGGAGGCACTCAGTAAATATTTGATGAATACATGAATGAGGACTTTCCATCTTTCATCAGTTGGAAGTAGGATGCATCTCAATCAACTGTGCTAATCAGTCTTGAACGACAACTGTTTTTTGAGAATTATGTAACTAAGAAGATGGAAATCAAATGGTCTCTGTAGTCTAGGAACGTTAAACAGATGAATGTGTGATCTGCTTTATGATGAGATTCTCAACTGATAGAGCTTTGTGTTTAGGGACCAGAGCAACGTAGACAGCTGTAAGTTATGTCAGTATTTTAGTCCTTTTGTGATGCTATAAAAAACACCTGAGAATGGCTAACTTACAAGGAATATGGATCTAATGGGTCACAGATCTCGAGGCCAGGAAATCAAAGGTTGAGAAAATGGCCATTGTCCTCTTCCATGCTGGCACCCTGTGTGTCAAGTCCTCTGAGAAGGCTGGATCCTCATGAGGCAAATGTCAGAAAGGCCAAGAGATAAAAGATGGCAGAAATCAACCTTTGTATAACAGCATTAATCCCACCCATGGCCGAGTTACCTCTTAAAGGTTCCACTTCTTAACATTCTTACAGTGGCAAGAAAATTTCAGCATGAGTTTTGGAGGGGACAACATTCAAACGATAGCAGTCAGTGTGCTGTAGGAGACAGTTTTTTTCCTTGAGAAAACTCAAATCATCTCTCAGTCTCAAATCATCTCCTTAGGCATTGTTTCAAGTCCACCCAATGTCCAGACTATACTGCTTGGCTAAAAATTCATGATTTGATTCTTGGAAGCAACATGCTCAGTTCTTAGTCACTTTGTTGTTGTTGGGATGCCATACTTGACACTAAGAAGTTAAGGGAGAAGAGGTTCATTTTGGCTCACAGTTTGTAAAGGTTTTAGTCCACAGAGAGCTGACTGCAGGGCAGAGGGAACATGATGGATGGGCTGGGAGGACAAGAACTGCTTGCACTGTGGTGGCCGGGAAGCAGAGGAAAAAGTGCATGACCAGGAGATACATCCCACTGACTGCCTTTTACAATCAAATTCAACCTTTTAATGTCATATTCAGTCTATAAATCAATCCCCTGTGATTCAGTTGTCTTTTAAAAGCCCCAGCTATGAGCAAATGAGGCTTTAGGGGAACATCTAAATGTAAATCATGACCCTCAGTGAAATACTACATCAAATCTCCAGTCTTCTTGCAGCTGTGTCTTCTCAAGTGTAGGAGAAAGGTCTGGTGGAGGCTTCATACACAGGGCTGTCCCTTTGGAAAAGTGCCTGTGGGCCTTCTCCCCTTTCTTCTTCAGTGTCAGGAGCTTCAGAAAGTCCTCTGTGGAACAGAAGGTGAATATAAGGAAGGAAGCAAATGTTAAAGATGTCACATCAGACAGAAGAGCGTGGATTCTTGAGGACCATGGAGCCAACCTCTCAGTGCTGGGGTGCCCTACCTCCAGACTTGAGTCATGGTCTGACAGCTCTCCTGGCCTCCTCTGACCCCCTCTCTATGTGAGATGAATAAGCTGTTAGGTTGGATATTGTCCTTTTCCACTCCTTGCCCTAAGGTCCATTATTCCCTCTCTCTTTCATTATTGGTTCCCTAGGAGCCTCACATGTGGTTGATGTGAGGCACCTGAAGGAGGTCAGTGTGGGAATGGTAGAAAACGATAAATGTCCTTACTTCTTCCCTGCTTGTGTTGTTATCTTGGGTCCAGCATGGGGTTGATGGCCATCGTGCCTGCCCAGAAGCCACTTCTCCAAGGGGCTGGCTGTTGATAGGAGACTGGAAAACCCTCCTTCCCAGGGCCCTTGCTTGTGTCAGCCCTTTGCCACTCACTGCTGCTCTGGGGAGCATCACCACCACTTGTTGGTTTCCTTAACCTTATCCACAGATCTATAAATGGTGGCTTTTTCAAACTTTGCTCAGTTATACCCTTTTGAATGTGTCATCTGCTTCATACTGGGATCCCCAACTGATGAACTTTGTATTTAGGTTCCCTGCTGTACTCAGTGAAATTTAATCCTGACTGTTACAGCCTACAGGGGCCAGGTGGCTAAAATGTAGCTATATTTAGAGCCTAGATTGGTACACAGTTTATAAAATGAATATATTGTGAAAGTAATTGTTGCCTTAAATTTTCTTTGCAAACTGAGTTTTTAAACAGTTTACCTTTTTAATTCTCCTGTTCTAGATCTCTCACTGAATTTTTCCTCTTAAATTTATCCAACGCATAATGCCTACGATTATCCTTTTTCTTGCTAGTAGCACCCTTCTATCTGGTGTCCTTTTGCTAATCAGTCAATCAAAATGTGTTATTGGGCATTTCTTGAGCATTGTCCTGTGAAACTTACTCTGCTGTCATGGAACTAACTTGTTTGACAGAGAGGTCAAGTGCAGAGCCTTACCCATGTGAGCTACTCTAATGGGAGCCAGTGACTGTATAACCCAGTGGAAGGGGATAGTCAGGGACTGTGGGAGACGGCATTCAAGTGATGACATGAGGAAAGGTTGAGTCACAAGACAGGGAAAGGTGGAGATGGGGTCAAGTAGGCAGCAGAACAGGCCTGGTGAGCGAGACTGAGCCTGGTGCATTTCTGAAATTGGTGGCTGTTTGGAGCAGGAAACGGAAAGGGGAAGGCTGGAGTGGTGGACAGAGGCCCAGATGTATAGGGACTCTGAGGTTTTCAAGAGGATTTTAGACTTTAGTCAAAGGACCATTGGAAGCCATATGTGGTGATCATAATACTGTGCCTCAAAAGCCTCCAGAGACAGGGAGTTGGATCGTGCAAGGGGCCAGCAGCAGTGCTCTGAAGTCCATCCCTCAGTTTTCTCTGAGTCTGGCACAGGGAGCTCAGCCAGGGTCTGGCCATGCAGAGTTCTTACAGCAGGTCCAGCCCCGGGGGACACAGTTCTCTTTGGGGCGCCATTTTAGTCTAAGGACTTCCCTGTAGCCTTGCTATATTTTCCAGTCAGGGCACCTCCACTTACGTTCTTTCTCTCTCTTCTTCAGTTAGATTAGACTTGTGTCGTGGTTTCACAGCTCTGCTGGCCTCCTCTGACTCCGTCTTCTGTGTCAGCCATTTTCCCTAATGATGTCTGTGCATGTGGGATTCTGCCTTGGTGTCTATGATCTGAGCAGTGCATTTTAAGAAGGGCATTTACTGATGGAAGCATCTTGGATGAGGGGTTCTATAGGTGAGAGAATAAGAATCATGTCCTATGCAATGTAGTTGGAGGGCCATGCTGTTTAGCCAAGACCCCAGCTAACAACCAGGGAAGGATTTTGAGCAAGCAGAAGCAAAAGAAATTTGAGATATTTAAGAAGGAATTTTGGGATGCTGTGATCAGTGGAAAGATGAGTCAGGAGATAAGAGTGGCTAGTGACCCTGTGGTAAAAGATTTATGGAGCAGCTGGTACTCTAATCCAGTGTGGACCTTGTGGCCTAGGCTTCAATTTCCACCTTTCCAGTACCTTTCTTGCAACTTGGGTGACCAGACCCAACCCTAGCCCACCTTTTTGTGCCTGTGCAGGCCTGAGCACCTACCTGGGGATACATAGCCTAAACCACACATTTGCTGCCATTTCACCTACCTGGTCTCTGAGCACACTCAACCTCAGGCTTTTATTTGGTCTCTATCCCTCATTCTTCACAATAAGCTGGAGGTTTTTTTTTTTTTTAAATGTATTTTTAAAAATTTCTATTTCTTTCTCCCCTCCCCTCCCCTCCCCTCTCTTTTTTCGTGTGGTACTGGGATCAAACTCTGGTCCTTGTGTTTACAAGGTAGGTGCAGTACCACTGAGCTAAATTGTTCTTTTTTTTTTAATTGACTTCTTCATTGGTACAATTTATATACATCTCACAATCATACACAACATTGGGGAACTTGTACCAGTATATGACACAAGTTAATTCTCATTTTCACCCACATCCCTACTCACCTACACCTCCCCACCCCCTACATACATGCTCTTTTATTTTCCTTCAGAATTGTATTTATTCCTTCCCCTCATTACGTTCCCACACCAAATTTCCCATTCTACAATAACTGTCATACTTTCTGGAGCTCATTTACATCTACAGGTGCTCATAACAAAGAAAAGATCCGGTATTTGCATATCTGTGATTTATTTATTTCACTTATTAGTGTGTCCTCTGGGTGTATACATTTGCACATAAATGAATGAATCATCAAAATGGCTTTACTCCCACAACTACTATACAGATTCAATGCAATTCCAATTGATGCAATTCCAATTGAAATTCCAACACTGTACTTCACAGAGCTAGAGAAAATAATACAAAAATTCATCTGGAACCACAAGAAACCTACAATAGCAAAAGCAATTCTAAGCAACCACAACATGGCAGAGGGTATTATAATCCCCAATTTAAAACTACTATAAAGCCACTGTGATAAAAACTGCATGGTACTGGCAAAGTAACAGACCTGAGGACCAATGGAATAGATTAGAAGATCCAGAAACAACCCCGGAGACACTAAGCCACCTTATCTTTGACAAAGGAGCCATCCTCAATGGAGGAAAGACAGCCTCTTTAACAAATGGTGCTGGAAAAACTGGGCTTTAACCTGCCAAAAACTAAAGCTAGACCCATCTCTTTCACCATGCACAAAACTAAAATAACAATGGATTAGAGACTTAACATTAAAACAGAAACAATAAGCCTGCTGGAAAATAGGTTAGATAAAACTCTTGGAGACATTGGCTTAGGCAGAGACTTTATGAATAAAACCTCTATAGCACAAGAACTAGCAGGAAGAATCAACAAATGGGATCTCATCCTACTGAAAAGCTTCTGCACAGCCAAAGAAGTCAATGGCACTGCTAAAAGACAACCAACAACATGGGAAAAAATCTTTACTAGCTTTTTATCAGACAAAGGGCTATTATCTACACTATATAAAGAACTTAAACAGATCAGCCTCCCCAAGTTTGAAGACCCAATTCAAAAATGGGTATCTGAAAGTGAACAGACACGTCTCTGTTTTCTTTACACCAACCCTGCCAGCTTCTTTTCTCATTCATAGGAAATGACTGTGTCATTAACTTTGCCTAGAAATTAAAGTCAATAAGTGAAAACTCCTTCAACTTCTTGCCACATGTTGACAAACTTCACATTGTCTGAAACTTCATTCGTCTGCCTTATTTTTAAGGAGTTGTCCATTTTCCTTGGATAAGTGAGAATTAGAGAGGCCATTGTTTTGGACAGAGCAACTGTACTGGAACCCAGTTAGAACAGATAAAAACCAAGATGGAGGGCCAGGGATTTAGTTCAAGTGGTACCGTACCTACCTTGGAAGCACAAGTGCCCAAGTTTGATCCCCAGTACTGCCAAAACAACAAAACACAAAACAAAACAGAACAAAACGAAACACCAAAAGCCAAGATGGAGTCACTCGCATTAACACTCCATGACATGGAATTGAAATTGAGTTGTTTGTCTGCCCCTGAGAGAAATCAGGAGGGAGGTGATATCCAAATCTCCAGTAGGCCGGTTTTAGCTGACTGCAAAGAAGTCCCTTAGCTATCCGCCTTACGTGGAAAGTGAACCCTAGTAAACAGATACTCACAAATCTGTTGTTTATACAGGTGCACCTCATTTATTGTGTCTTGTTTTCTTTTTTTTAAATTGAATTCTTTATTGGTACAATTTATATACATCTCAAAATCACATATAACATTGGGAAATTTGTACCAGTATATGCCACAAGTTAATTCTCATTTTTACCCATATCCCTACCCACTCCCCCCTCCTCCCCCTTTATACATGCTCTTTTATTTTCTTTCTGTATCATATTTATTCCTTCCCCTC
>PVIC010001257.1:0-75386 GCA_004025085.1 Thryonomys swinderianus
GAACTCAGCAATCCTCCTGTCTCTGCCTCCCAAGTGCTGGGATTACAGTGTGAGCCACCATGCCTGGCACTGTGGTATGTGGTTACTGAGGATCCAATCAGGGACCTTGCACTTAACTAGGCAGGCGCTGAAACCACTGAGCTAAATTTCTGTCCTCACAGAACACCATTTTTAAAATAGGAAGTCTTTAAAAAAACAGGCAGAGTAATATTCTATTTTATAAAAGATCAGAGAACAGCACCCAAAAATCCATAGTACATAAATATCCAAAATGCATTTGACCATGAAGTGGGAGACACTGAAGGTGTTTTTTTTTTCTTTTTCTGTAAGGAATGAGATGATAAATACTTTAGACTTTGCTGCTATGTAAGGCTTGGTTCTACATTCTTCTATTTTTTAAAACATTGTTTAACTTATAAATACCATTCTTAGCTCCAGGGCCACATAGGAACAGGGCACTGTTTAATTGGTAGCTTTTTGCCTTATCACTGCACTGAGCTAGATTTCATCTATTATTTTTTAATATGATGCTTATTCACATCCTCTTACCTGATTTTCCTAAACGTGTTTCAGGAAACTACTTCAGAGACACAGTTTGTAAACATTCAACATAGCACCAAGTGAAAGGCCAATGCAGCTTCCTGGTCTGAAATCTACATTTTCCTCAAACACTCTAGGTGATCCCCACACAAATAAAATGATACATGTAAGGGAAAGTTCATGTTAGTGGAAGAACAAAGATGATGGTGACTTTGGGGTTGAAAATCAGTGCCACAAGGAAAAAAGGAGGAAGGGCTTGCTGATCTCAGAGAATGTTCTTAAACGAGATCAGAAATGTGGAAGCCTTGCAACACCATGATTCCTATGACTCCGGGGATGGCTCATCATCTACGCCTCCATGCTACCCTGCAGGTGATAGGCAGGGGGAGGCTTCCTCCTTTCCTGAGGGCTTGTGGTAGAGTGGAGCAAGGAAAAAATCATTCACTTAGGGTTTAGGTAAAGGCTTCTAGAACACAAAGTAAAAAGATAGCAATAGATAACAAAATAAATTCTTAATATTTCACGTAGTTCCGTGACAGGCTTTGTTCTCCAGAGCTTATACCCTTCACCTGTCAGAAACACCTGGCTTGTTTCTGTGGTATGATGACTACACTGCACACCAGTGGCCAAGTGTTACCAGCTCCCTGTTTAGTGAGTGTCTGTATGGTGGTGGCTTGAACTTAGCCACAACAGAAGTGTTTACTCTCCAGAAACTGGTAAACATTAATGTTTATTGAAATAAGATGTTTCACAGGTATCAGCATGTCCTTTTCTCATACCCACCACTCAGAATGCATGACAGCTCTACGAATAAAAGCATAGGTTATATGTTAAAGTAGACTTGGTCTGCTTTCATTTTGAGCTCTGAGAATATCCTTTAGTACTTCTAATCTCTGTGTTTCAGTTTATTCTGCTGTAAAAAAGAGATAACAACCTCTTCCATTTTTATAGCTGAGAATATTGGAGGATTCTACCAAACCTGCCTAATGCTGGTAAGAATCCAGAAGGAAATTAGATATCTTAACATGGTGAAAGGATAACCAAGACAGTCCCTGAGAGGGCTGGGAGCTGCCCTGTCTCCTAACCAATGTCTTCTGTGGTAACACTGCCTGTCCTGCAAGTAATTCAGTGAGAACACCTTCCAAGAGCTCTCTTTATACTCAGAACCTTTCCTACAGATAATACTGACTTCCTTCACAAAGTGACCTGATAAACCCCAGTTATCACAAGATATACACATGGAATAATTTTATCATAGCATCTCCAATTACATCTGCTCTGGGGCACTTACTCCTTAATTCATGAGATGCAGACCTGAAGGGCAGATACTGTCTGGTTCCTGTAAATCACATCACTGATTCATTCAGGAAACTGGTAAGGCAACTGATGGAAATTAGCAAGAAAAACAAAATTTTCCTGAATCTTGATACAGATTTACTTTCCCTGCTGAAATAGAGCACTCTGCATCCAACCAAGTTATTCTCTAGTTACGAAGGGTAGTGTGAGGTTCCAGGTCCTCAGGGTCATCATCAGCTCCCCCCTGCCATAGTTGGAGAGGAAAACCGCAGGGAAGCTTTACAGGCAGCACTGAGAAGCTGACTGTCGAGACTAACTCTCTGAAATCCAATTACTGTCTTGTTATTTGCCTCTCCTAAGGAGTAAAGGGGGCCACAGTGGATTGGGAAGTTCAGTTCCACAGTCCAAGTTAATTAAGATTTAAAACCTGACATCTTATTCACCTGCCCCTTCCTTGGACAAAGCAGAGTCATAGGACCTGCAGGCTATCTCCCTTAATTCTCCAAGAACTTCTTATATCTAATCTAAAAAGAGAAAGAGATTTCTCATAGGTCTTTAATTGATTTCAACCCAAAAATCAGTATGCAACACACAGTCTCAGATATGTGAACAGTGAGACATACTGTGTCACTTACTTCATTAGGCCATAATTTAATTACAGCAGAAATTCTTTTCAGTTTCCCATAGCCTTTGATATTCAAAGTACAAGGGCAACTTAATTTGGATGAGGAAGAGTTATAAAAAAAAAAAAAAGCTTCCAGAAATTCAAGATTGGAAAATTCATAGTCCTCAGGAAATAGCTGCTAAGGTATGATCACCCAGTACTTAACATGCGACTTAGCAGCTACTTATGCAAGGTCCACAGATGGCATTGTCAAGGTCCACTTTCTAGTGCTACAACAGAATACTATAGACTTAGTCATGCAGAACAATAGAAGTTTACCACTCTCACAGCACCAGAGCTTAGGACATCTGATATCAGGGTACTAGCGTGTGACACCGGCCACTTGCTGCACTGTGACGTGGTTGAGAAACTACTTAAGATGACAAGAGCACAGAAGAAAAAGCTAAAGGAGCCAAACTCATTTCTATACAAATTAACCTATTCCCTCAAGAATGTCATCATCCTCCCATGACTTAATCACCTCTAAAAGGTCACACTTGCTAACACTGTCACAATGACAATTAAATTCAAAGTGAGTTTCATAGGGAACAGTCAAAGCAGCCTGTCTTACCAAGCAGACCAACAAGTGCAGGGAGTCTAGGACAAGGGGGCTCCTGCCACATGCCCATGAGACAAAAATACTGAAACATAAACAGTACTAATCACTAATGAATACATTAATAAACAGCACTAAGCACTAATAAATGCATAATGATAAAATATAGTAAACAGAAAGGAAAAGTAGAAAGAACCACAAGAAAAACTGATTTAGCTGTGCGGGAGTTAGGAATGGTTCCTTGAGACAGGGATATATAAATTGGGATTTTGAAAACAAGGAGGAATTGTCTTAGCACGGCATAGAGAGTATTTTACAATAAAGTGATACCATCAACAAAAGGCTCTGTGGTAGAAAAAAGCAAGTCATGGAACCAAAGAACCAGGCAATATGAAGGCAGGGACTTGGGCCATTATCTTAAGAGTAACAGAGACCATGAGAGGGCTTCCAGGGACCAGGGACATCATCAGCTTCACTTTTTTTCTCCAGTACCAGGAATCAAACTCTGGCCCTTGTGCTTCCAAGGTAGCCGCAACATCACTTGAGTGAAATCCCCAGCATCAACTTCACTTCTTAAAGTGATCATCTTGCTGCTGTATGGTGAATGGGAGGAACAGAGGGAGGAAGGAGAAATTTGGGGGCTGGTTAGGCAGCATTGCTGTAATGAGAGGAGTAATCTAAATGATCTCTGAAACACCAGGGTGTGAGAGGGGCAGTCCACCCAGAGGAAACTTCTACCCGTTTGGCATCATTTGAAAAACTAAAACTCAACTCTGCTGGTGAAAGAGTTAGAAGGGAGATTCTATTGAACAGAAGGTTCCAGAAGGACCGGGAGGAGATGTGTGCTGTCCCTGTGACTTCCCGACAGATTTCCAGACCGTGAGACTCACTCTCCCTGAGTGCCTGTGGGAGAGCTGGAGAGATAGCTGCAAGCTGTCCCAAGTCATCCCCCCCCACCCCCGGGCAGGCTCTTACACTGCCATCTTGATCACAGCCCTTGCCTTTTGGTGACGGAAGAGACCCCAGACAGAGAAAACAGAGGCATGAAGACAGGTCAGACGTTAGGTAAAGCCACTTGTTTACCCTGTGGCATTACACTAGCTGCTTTACTTCTTGTAGTGCAAAGTGGACTATCATACTTGCCTCATCGGGGTTTGGGCTGATTAATTTAAAGGAAATGAATTAGTATGTGTCAAGAATTCTTCAGGGCAGAATCTGGTCTGGATGGTACTATGACTATCGGGGAGTGTGGACCGAGGCTCATGTTTGATTCCTACCTCCGTAGGTTAGTCTTTCTGACCTTGCATAAGCTAATAAATCACCTTCTTTGGATCTCAGTTTTCTTTTCTGCTCCCACGGGGATGGTGGAGCTCACTGAGAAAGATGGTCATGAGGATGGAAGAGTTGATGCTCTTCCCTTGAATTTCTACCACCACTTTTCCGCAGGAGCTGCACTGACAGTGGCTTCGCTCAGAACTCATATGAGGGCAGCTGCAAAGGCAACTGGTGGAGAGACCTAAGTGAGTACAGATCAGAGGCCGTGAAGAGCATGCAGGTAACACTCTCGCTCCATACCTGCATCTCTCTGCACAAAAAGTATCAAGATTGTTCAGGGCGAAACTGAATCATTTTGTCAGATATCTTTTGTGGGGAGATTCCAATTAGCATTTAAAGCGATACTGAAAATAGATACTGCTGATACGGTAAAACCCGGCAGCTTGGAACTCTCACTGCAAATGTGCATCCTGCTCTGAAAGAAAGGAAGCCTCCACAAATCACTTTCCTGTTTTTATAGTGAGGAACGGGGACTTACACTTATTCTGCCAGCTCCAGATTCTACACAGCAAGCTTGCTCAGCATAGTCTGATTCACTTACTTGATACTGTTGTGGAACACCCGCCATGCACTTGGCATCTTGCTATGTAGATGAGTGAGACGTGATGTGTACCTCAAAGAATTCTTAAGAGCAAACAACCCAGAACAGTGTAGTAAAACTCTTACATGCCAATACACTGAAGCCCAGAGTTAGAAGAGACTTCGAAGAGGGACCACTTGGGCCATATACTACACTACATGTAGAACAACGGAAAGCAAAACTGGCACTCTGAAGGGAACAGTGCACACACAACATCTCAGAGTTGGAAAAGAAAGTGACACAAGTAGAGAAAACCACATGGGCAGAGCAGGGAGGAAGTAGACCCCACTCTGGGCTAAGTGACAAAACAACCTCAAGAAAAAGTCAACTGGGCAGAAGTCAACTGGGCAAAGTAGAATAGAACAGTGACATGACAACTCTTCACACAAAGGCAAGTTAGGCATGAGACAAATCTAGAGAACAGATAGAAGGTTCCATCAATTAATTATCCATTCTCTGGAATTGTCTCAGAAAACTGGGGTTCAAAGAGGAGAGGGTACATGCTTAGTGTCACATGTGGCTAAGTGGCAAAGTTAGGACTGAAAGCCAGGTTTCTTCTGTCACCCTGGATTCAGTGTGATGCACTAAAGCAAACGTCCTATGGGAAGGGGGACAAAGATGGCTATTCTGGTTAATAAACTACAACTCCTTGCACCTCTGGGCAGATTCCTGGGTATTACACTCTACGGGTATAGCTGCTCATACACCTATGTGCAGAATGAGCCCACTTTGGTTGTCTTCACTCTTTACCTAGAATTGTCTACTCCAAGATTATGGTTTCCAGTTGTCATTTTTTCCCAAGTCAGGTCTGCACCGTTGCACTCCACTGTGGGATGGCATATCAGGGCTCACCAGTAGGAAAAAGCTGAACTCCTTGGCCCAACCCAGGCACCATTTGACTAAAAGAGCACACTACAGCAAGACACATGAGAGCAGTCACCAGGACTGCCCCAAGGAGAACCATCACCTGCCTAAAGTGCACTTAAAGGAACACAACATATGCTAAGCGTGCTTGGTAACATTCTGCCAGCTGCTCATGTGTGCTCTTTCTAACCCGCAGCATTTTATGAAATGATGTTAATGTCTCCCATTTTACAAATAAAAACTCAGAACTCCAATAATTAAGTAAATTGCCCAAGGTTGAAAAGCTAGTGAAAAGTGAAGTTGTAATCTGAACTCAGCTTGGTCTAAGTTTAATATCCAATTCTCATCACTCCCATGATACTGTGTCTAAAAAGTGACCACATTCATCTTCAGAGGGCTTCACTAACCCTCAGCTAAAGATACAGGTTTTCATTAACAAGTGTGATATGACTGTACCACTGTGTTACAAGACTTTGTTGAAATTCAGCCATCAGTTGAATTCAATTTGACACCCACTTAGGCTGAAATTGGCACTGCAGTTACACAGTTTAAAATGTGGTTCTGACCATGAAGTATCTCATAAAGGACAAGATGACAGACAAGTAATCAATAGCTACAGACCCACTTAAATTCTGGGACAGAAAAACTTCGAAGGTCCCTTGGAATCATCACAGGAGAATCTGCTTCACTGAGGGCATGAAAGAAGCCTTTTCAAAAGAGACAACCAACCTGATCATAAAGGACAAACAGGAATTGGCTAAGAAAACACTCAGGAATAAAGCATTGGAAGTACTGTGTGCAGAGGAATAGTGATGCAAAGTCTCTTTAAGAAAACAGAAAACAAATGATCATGTTCACCCAGAGGGAAGGGGACAGAAAGCACATACCATGTCCAGGGGTCTTAGCCCTTCCATCCACAGAGGAGGCAATCTGTGACTCAGCCATGCCAGCAGCATCACCCCAGCTTCCAGGCAGACACGGGTTACCAGTACTCTGGGATACTCAGGAAACAACTGTACTCTTTCTGGAAACTTTTCTTCCAGTTCTATGTCTTTTTAAAAATCATCATTCAGAAAAGGTTGCTGACTTGATAGCATACAAGTGGAGATAGTCAGGGCTGTCTTGGCACTACGTAGAGAAATCTGTTCCTGACTGAAGCCGAGATGTAGATTAGCTCTACACATACACCAGAATAAACAGAGCCAGGAAGAGCACCCAGGGAATACAGCTTGAAATCCTGATCAAAGTATACCTGTTATTTGTAATAAACAATTTTAGAATTTCTGATTACATGCATAGTTTGTATTTTCAATTAAATTTAATAGGCTCTTTGTCCTAATAATGAGAGCTCCAGATATTCCCAACCATCCAAATGGAGCTATCTCAGATATGTCTATTGCTCTAGAGAAAAGTCAGGGGGCATCAATAATAATGGAGATATCACTGTGCATTCCCACGGTGATACCTTCAACAGAGAGCACAAGTAGGTTAATCAGCTTTCTGTTACTCAACAAATACTTAAAATAGTCAGATTTATAAAGAGAAATGGTTTGTTCTGGCTCAGAACTTCACTGGTTTCAGTTACTGGTCAACTGGCCTTACTGCTTTTGAGTGTGTGATAAAGCAGCAGATCATGCAGGGGCTACATTGGGAAGCAAAACCAGAAAAAAAGGGAAGAGAAAAGGCTGGAAGGGGCTATGGTCCAAACCCCCTTTAAAAGCAAAATTCCTTTTTTTTTAAATTTATTGAGGTTATTGGTGCATGTTAGGTGAATTTATGATAACATTCATCAGTGAGAATTTGCACCTGTAAATGACATATCTTGATTCTTTTTTCCATTCCTGTAACCTCCCCTTTCCCCTAGATACATAAGCTTTGTTTCCATTTTTTCCTTCTTATCTTCAGTTTTTCCCTTCCCTTCTTTCAGTGCCCTAAGACCCTCCTCTTACAGTTTCTGTCACCAGTTGATAGTGCCACCTAAGGGACCAAACCTTTACCACATTCCACATCCAAACTTTCAAGGAAAAGAGCAGTGGGCCTCCTGCCCCCGGGCTGCATGACTAGACCTACAGAGGAAAACAAAGGGAAACTCACCCAGTAGGACTGATGAGTAGGCAGCAGAGAAGTAGGAGACTGAAAATTTATGTTGGTAAGTGAAGGAGCAGAGCATCAGAAGCAAGGGATTGTTCATCAGGAAAAATACCACAAAATACTGACAGCAATAACCACCTCAGGAATACCAGAAAGGCTCAACTCTCCCTCATGCTCTTGCTTGACTCCAAGAAGGTAAGGTAAATTAAGACTATGGTTGGAAGAGGATCAAAGCATAATCACAAACGTAAGGTCAAACCCATGGCCTCTCTGTTGCATCCAGCTTGACGTCCTGTGACCACGTGGGCTACCCCTTCTCCCTCTCTCCAGCATCATGTCCCTGCCTTCTCACTGTTCTTTACTGATTCCTCATTTCTACCCAACCTCTTAAATTCATGTTTCTTTGAGATCTAGGCGTTCTTGCTCTCCATTATTCTGGGGTCATCTCATTCATTTGCTGGGTTTTCCATAGTCACATCTGTGATATCCCCTCCTTGTCCCAAGGTCCCCAAACCCACAGGTAAAGGATAGAAGCTGTTAATGCTGTTCAGTTCAGGAGTGAATGCTGTGCTCTGACACACCTCGAGCATGTCCGAAGAGGATTATGACAACGATCTTCCCAGAAATGGCGGTCCAGGGCCACCTGCAGACAAGCATGCTCAGTTTCAGCACTGTTCTCTGAGAACACCCAGTTGAGGGGTGAGTAAGGGCTGAAATTCAGCCTGAACTCACTCTCTAGGCCACTCTGCACAGGGCTGTGTGCACCTGGGAGAAGTGCTGTCGTTTCCTCTTTAGCCCAAAGGCACTAAATAATTGCCTCGGTCACGCATCAGCAAGGCAGCAACAACCAAAAGCTTCACCTTTTCCTCATTCTTATAAAAATGAAGTCTGGACCATCACTAGCTCAGGGACCTAAGAAACAATGAATAAAGGAGATTGTTCCTGGGAGCAGGATGGAGGCTGACAGATGAGATAACCAAGAACTCTCCTCCTGTTCAGTGGTAGTGAGTTTTCAGGAAGTTTCCTATTCAGGAAGATCAAACACGGTTTCAGACCAGTGACTGTGCCATGTCCCTTCTGGAACAATGATGATCCTGTTACTTCTTCACTACTGTATAACAAGTAGGCTTAGAGGTACCAAGACGATGGACAATAAAGACACAAAATGATAGGAAGTTGTGATACTATTGTGTTCTGTCCCCAGGTCCTGACACAGTGTTCCTAGTACCACTGTGGACAGGACCAGTAAGAGAATCTTTCATGCTGACATTTGGCCTTTGACCCTAGTTCCTGACACACATCTTCTGGGTTTCCCTATAGATGGGAGCATCGAACCCCCTGGGTGACAGGAGCAGGTTTTGTTTTAACCGTGAAGTTCTTGATGGTGTCTTGGATAACATACAAGGTGGTGTAGGTTGCCCGGGAAACCAACCATTTGACTGGGAGGTTGGAATTTCCAGCCTACTCCCCAGACTCTAGGGAGAGGAAGGGGGCTGGAGGTTGGGCTCATCAGGGATGGCTGGCAGTAATTAACCCATCTTTGAACCCTACATAATGAGGCCTCACAGAAACCAAAGGGTCCAGGTCCAAAGAACTTGTAGGTTGCCAAACACCTCAATGTACCTGGTTGGTGGAGTAAAAGGGGGAGTAAGTGTGCATATTCTCAATTTAACACCTATCTGCACATTCCAGGACCTATGGTGTGAGGCCTTCTGGGTACTGAACCCCTGCTACTCACGGGAGTGCATGTCAAGGGCTCATTCTGGGTATCTAGAGATACTGGGGAGGTGGGCATGGGGAGGCTCAGAGTGCAGCCTGCTAGGATGGACCTTTCTCAGGCCAGCACCATCCCTCATCCCTTGCACAGAAAGGTCTGCCAGGCATAGGACAGCATGATTCCCAGAGTCCTCCTCACCCCAGAAGAGTCTATTCCTCTACCTGGGGGTAAGGGTCAAGGAGAAGAGCCAAGAAGCAATAAGCATGGGGTGTCAGGGAAAAGGACATGTCCAGTGTTATGGGGGGAGGCACCACTGCCTTGCTGGAACACATAGCTATCAGAATCCTACCGAGATCGCAAACAGTAACAAATTAAACAGGTAACATTTAAAATAAAGGAAGATGATCTGGAAAAGAGTAGGGCAGGGGGAGGAACATAAAATAGACAGCTACAGTATAACCCCCTCAGAGTCACAGTTCAGAGCTGGAAGCCTCAGTCATTTGCAGATGTTTCCTTAGAATTTTAATAATTTTTTTTGCAGAAACCCTTACAATGTCGCAGGTACCTCAAATATACTCCACAATTGCTCTTTCTTTGGTTTTGGTGGGAGGTTTATAAGTAACCAATCCGGAGTGTTATTCAGTTCTCCTTGCTGCTGATTGGCTGCTGCTTTGTAACCATCTCTGGCAGATGCACCTCCATTGCAGCAGGTTGTGTCCTGTGTGTAGTTATCCTCCGTTTTGTTCTTTTTAGAGCCCTAAGATCCCTAAGATGCTGCCCAAATGCCCTGCACCTTCTAAGGCTTCTGACAATAAACCTAAGCGCCAGAAGAAATTTAAAACGCTCCAAAAAAAAAAAAAGGTTGAACTGCTATACAGTATTATTAAATTATCACAATATTGCATACAATATTGTATTAAATTACATAACTAATTTACATAGCCTATTAAGGTTTAAAGAGAAAAACAGGCATTTATAAGCACTTTGCTGGGCTTTGCTCCCCTTTGGCTTTTTGAGACAAGGTCTTACAATGTAGTTCGGGCTGACCTTGAACTCACTGGGTAGCCTAGGATGGCCTCGAACTCACAGCAATCCTCCCCTCAGCCTCCCAAGCACTGCAATTTCAGACATGTGTGCCATTCCTGACCACAGACATTTTCTGACCATACCAAAAATCTGCAGTTTTCACAGTTCACAGGTGTGCTAGCAATGTAGTCCCTGTGAATTTTGGGGGCCCACTGGGGAATAGTAGGGAGCATTAGAAGTGAATGCCCATGGGTATTTGCCCTCAGCTCCTGTTTATTTAGGACCAGTGACTTCTCCCGTCCACCTGTGGGCACCTGGAGGCTGTTGTCACCTGACTGTCTCTCTCTGACTGTCTTCAATCCTAACCTGGGCACCTCTGTCTACATTCTTTCTGGCCACAGATTCCTTCCTGCCCTCTTGTGATGGATGTGTAGGCCGGGGAGCCTCTTAGAAAGGCAGCTTAGAGTTAGGAATTAAGTAAAGGGGACATGTGTCTATCTGTGCAGCAGTACAGTGATGCTGAAGTGAGAGTGTACACGTAAGTATATATTGCAGGTGTGTGTTTTATATGCTAGAGTCCTTACATGACTGGCCCTTGCCCCCTTTGTATTTCACCAGAGGCGGGGGAGAGGTTACCCTGACCTGTCATGTTCTTGGCTATGTCCCTGTTTTGCTTGATGACTCTTCCTGTTAAATTCTTACATTGTATTACCTGGCACCTTTCCAGGTCTAGTTTCTCTCTTTCTCTTTACCCTTGTCTTTCTAATTACTGGAGACTAATTACAGAGGCAAAATCTGCCTTTAGTAAAATTTTCTATTAATCTATTTAATAAAGCTTAATGAGATTTTATTCTTTTTCCTGCCTATGACCCTCTGTCCCTAGACTAGGACTGGCCGCTTGGAACTAATTGCCACCGGCAGACACAAACCAGGGGCCTTCCTGGACTGAAATCCCACTGAGACGCATGTCCAGAGCCAGCGCCTCCATACCGAGGGCCTAAAGTTGTAAATACCCATGAGCAGGGGAGACAGGAATAGAAGCCAGTGCACAAGGAGGCCCCAGTTGGTCTTCATAAGTGTGAGAAAAAGCACCGACCAGCTATTACCACTGGAGTGATACTTTATGAAGAAACAACTATTGAGGAAATGATGGGAAAATCTCTGAAACAGGTGACGCGGGGAGCAGCTGAAGCCAGCCATGGCTCTACGCGGCTGGGATGGCGCTTGTGCTGAGTGCGGGCCATGTGGACAGTGTGAAGATCTCCACCTGCGCAGGAGCTGCTGTGTGTGAAGGGAGGATGTAGAGGGCGCTGGTGAGCAGAGTAGCGAAGGAGGCCAGGACTCCCTGTCCCGGGACAGTATCTAACACTGTAGCCGACGCCCTTACAAAGCCTCTTTTGATTACTTACCATTGTGGGACTCATAAAACCATGTAAAGAACGGACTAATACTGCTCTGTTTCCCAAAGGAAGAGATGGAGGCACAGAGAGGTAGAGTCCCAAGAAAAGGAACCAGTTTCACAAAGGTGCCACAGTGTCAGGCTTCCCCGAGGTGGGCAGTGTGAAGTGCTCCTAAAGAGGATGGACGCCATGTACGCCCCGAAGACTGAATGTCCACTTCATCTCTCCAGGGCTCTTACCTCCAGTCACACATTTACACACCCCTTTGTTCCTTCACTCTTACATAGGCAGCCTCAAACACGAATACGGACTTTTTTGCATGTCAGAGCCACACATTAGCTATGCACAGAAGAGGCAAGGCGAACCTGGGGTCCACAAGGTAACCCCAGGGCACAAGAGGCACAACTGGGAAGTGAGAAAAGAAAGGAAAATTAAATTAAAAGAGAGGCAGAATTTAATTAAATCATGAATACATTCTGAGCTTTTTCCCCCTGCACATTCAGATTCTACCTTGTCGTTTGGGCGCCTGTTGTCATCCGGCCTGGACCGGTTACCGTACGGTCTCCGTTGTCCGACGACCTCGGGAGGGTGAGTGGAGAGGGAGAATCACAACTCCCAGACTCCATCTTGGTTGAGAAATTTCTCCCGTTTATCACGGAAGTTACAGGCATTTATATAGGGCGGCTTGAGATGTGATTGGATGAGAGGGCGGGACCGGTGCTCGCGGCGGGGTGTGATTAGGTGCAAGGGCAGAAGCTGCATTTAGCGATGTATGCTTGGCCTGCGTCTTCTGCGTCACCTACGTCACCTGCGTCACTTTCTTAAAGGGTCACTATCCGTCCACCAGGAGGGAGAAGAAGTGTAAGCACCTGGAGAAAGGTTTGGGTGCATTACCTGATTGAATTTTGAACCCTCGAGTTTGTATGCAAACTGCCTTCTAAAATTAAGCCTGCAATGCCTTGCGATTTCTCCTTACTAACACCTTTGCTGCTCAGGCACTGCTCACTTCTGCAGATCTCTCTCCCGGGACGAGAGGGCAAAGTCACCAGGCATGGTTCTAACTTCAGCTTGGTCAAGAGAAAGCTGGGAAGCTTAGGAAGGAGGCCTCACCCCCTGGGTTTCCATTTATTCTGAGTAAAGTCAGTGAGAAGGTAAAGCTGCTTTTTCTTGGATTTAGGGTGAAAGCACAGTGCCCTTGGCGTCGGCGTGTCGGCCTCTGGCCCGGTAACCACAGATCTGCATCCTGTTGACGTTCCATGTGCCTTTGTATCTTTTCCTTAGGTCCTTATCTTCCCCCACAACGTTGGTGCCCTTTCTCATTCCACTCTAAAAGTTTTAGGCTTGCTGCAGGCATCACAGTTAAGTCAGGGAGAAGCTAATTTAGATGAGCCCCCCCCCCCCCGCCAAGCCAGGAATCTAATCGTTCCCTCCTTCCTTCCTTCTGGTAGCTGCACGCCTTCTGTGTGTCAGGCACATGGCAATAAACGGGACCTGGTGCTGGCTGACTGAGGGTCAGAGGCAAATCCTCAGGCAGCTACGCAAAGACAAGGACTGTGCTAGGACAAGATAAGCAGCAAACTGTGGGGATGTGGGAAGCCCAGGGGCTTTGGAAATCTTTCTGTGATGTGTCTGGCATCCCTCACAGTGGAGAGAGGCGGGGTGCTGCTCCCTCTCACCCGGCATTGATTTGAGGAGGTCCATCCCTCAGGGCTCAGTGGGAGTCTCCATTTCCCTAGTTGCCAGACATGTAGTCTGAGGCCTGTCCTCCACCACCCCCAGAGAACACCACCCAGAAGAGCTGTCCATGTCATAAGGTCCTGGAGAGATTCAGAGACTGGTGTTAAAGTGGGAATGTTCACACTTGCTTCTATTGGTTGCTGGATGCCTGGGAGCATTTTATCTCTTTCTCTCCAAGTCATTCAAGTTTTCTTTATAATTTCATTTGTTATTTTTCCCAGTTCAAGTATTTCAGCTACCTAAGAAGTGTTGAAAACATTTTTGGATTCTGCCATGGTAAAAATTATGAGGTGAAAATGTTATCTTAACAGCTGGCTCCAGAGTTCTTCCTAGACAGGGTCACCTCTGCTTTGGGAAATGCCTGGACATGCACCTTGGGGTGGAAGGAAGACTGACAGAGACGTCAGCCACAAAGCCACAGCCTAATACGGACCTGTGAAAATAGAGGGATTTGTTGTGTTCTGGAAGGAAAGAAGCATGTTAACCCAGGGAAGGAGACCGAAAAGAGAAGGAGAAAGACTTAAGAGAGGTCTGTTTATTAAGCCTGGGTTACTGGTACTCATCTCCCAGGCAGAGTGGAGCCCAGATCCTGACCACGGATGTACTCTCCTACCAACAAACGGAGAGAATAGGAATGTAGACTGTTCAATTTGAAAGTGTTCTGTTGCTATGGACTAAATCCATCCATCTCCCCACAAACCTTCAGGAAACTCATGCTCATGAAGAAATGGCACCCACACAAGGCCCTGTTTTAAGGGTGCACAGACCTGTTCGGGCCTGAACTCTCTCACAGAAGGAACAGGCCTCCTTAAAGGCTCCCCAGCCGTGAAGTCAAACAGCTTGTTGGCCCACAGGAATCACGCAGGGCAGGTTGGAGGAGGGAATACTTTTTCTGAGGTCCTAAAAATATGTTTTACTCAATGGTAGTGTGGTAAGAAACACTACCTATTGCTTCTGAGTCTCCCCAGGCTGCAGGGCTTCCCTCTTCGCCCCAAGATCCCAGAGTGAAGAGTAGGTTCTGAGAGGACTGGGGGAGCCAAACACTCTTGCCTCAGAGACAACACTTTTGAGGTCTGCTTCTCCCTGGCAGGCCCTGAATCCTGCTGCCCTTCCCGGGGCTGGACTGCCCTCCCACCGTCAGCACGGGGCCTTGGGTGAAACTCAACAGCGACAGTTCTGCCTCTCCTGCTCTGTTCTCTCAAGCTCAGCAGCTTGTTCTCAGTACCGCCAGGGCTTTGCTCCTTCAGGTTAAAGGCATGGTGCAGACACAGCTGTGTCCAAGCTATGTGCCACAGGTTTCTCTTGCAGATGTATTTTCATTCTGCTAGTAGTTTTGTGGTGGGAAGGTATCTTAAACTATTCAGGGTGGGGGAGTAAATTCCTGATTGTAACCTGGCTCTCAATGGCTTTCTAGGCCCTGTGTTCCCCCACTCCTTCCCTGTCCTCATACCCAGGGCCGGAGCTTTCCAGGGTGTCTCCTCCCTGCGACAGGCCGTGACAGGGTATGTGAATGGAACGAAGAGGTATTCAGCCCATCCTGTCACAGCAGCCACTGTTCTACCTCAAAGGCTTCGTCTCTTTCCCAACCACGTACAGAAGTAGTTCAGACAATACACAGGTGAGTATGAGGCTCTAGCCAGTGTGCTTTGAGTGGAGCCTGAACTGGACTCACTGAATCTTTCTGTTTCTGAGAGATCATTTGCAATTGGAATACAAGTTCTGTTTTCCAAATCAGAGCCAACAGTTCCTGACAGGCTTCAACCAGGAGGAGAATCTGAAGAGACTGTGCCAGGAGCTGAGGGACTGTGGCCACTTGAGCACCAGGTCCGGGTGTCCCAGAGCCTGCCCCACCTCCCTGACACGGAAAATAGCATCTGCTGGGAGTGAGGCAGAGACGGGCCCAGTGGGGAGACGGCTGTGTGGCCAGCTGGCCCAGCATCTCACCTGCTACCGCACATCAGGGCAGCTCTGCTGCAGGCCGAGTGTGAGTGTGTGTGTGTGTGTGTGTGTGTGTGTGTGTGTGTGTGTGTGTGTTCCATGGCTGGGCTTGTGCACAGGGAGGCAAGACAAAGGAAGGCTGGCCACAGAGCACATCTCCCACATCCGGGACTCTTGGTGTATTCTGCTGGGAAGGCTGACTCTGTGACTGAAAGCACTGTGCCTTCCCGAGGCTGAGATGGAGACCTCCTCTGCACTTCCAGCCAGCCCTGCAGTCGGCTGGCAGGTAGAGGGAGACTTATCCAAACCCGCGCTGTGGAGGCAGGCGCAGCCTGACCGAGGTTATACACGTGCAGAGCTGCGCGGGGGCAGGCAGGGGTGTGTGGTCAGGAGAGCCTGGAGCTGGGTTTGTGACCCCTCCAACCCCGGGCACTACTGTGGTGCCGGGCTGAATCTCCATCTACCCCAGCAGGTGCGGCTGAGAGGAAGACGGAACCAAACCTTAAGAGTGCAGTCTTGAGCAGCACGCATGGAGCGTGGGTGCCACCTGGTGGCCAGAATTGGCATGACCGCTGTGGCCAGACAGAGGACACAGCATGTGCAACACTCACCAAGATCATCATCCCAGGTGCTCTAAAGATGTCCACACACGGTGTCTTCAGGACACTTCTTTAAGCCGACCTGCCCTCCTCCCTCTCTTGGCTTTCCTCAGGGAGGTGCCTCTGACTTCACAACCCCATTAATTACCATAAAGGGAGCATCTCTATCAAAAGTAGCCACATTCGTCCCCTTGTTTTGGACATGTGCGTTGTGTAATACACTGATCTGACATGATGAATTAATAGTGGCCAAGCTGTGGTCCCTTTCTTCAAGGGACTCGTGGGCTCACGTGCTTATCACTAACCAACACGCTAGACCTAGGTGACAACGCAGCCACGATAAGCTGTGGGGGCAGAGAACAAATAAACAGCAACCTGCTGAAACCCCGGTGCTCCTCCCCAGGAGCATCCAGAGGTGAGAGATGTGCCAGACCTCAGGTGACAAAGGAAAGGACATATTCCAAGCAGAGCTGACTCGTGAGAACATACAAGGAACCCCGTGAGCGGCCAGTGCGGCTGCAGACAGTAGTTTGTGACAGGAAAGAGGTTGGTCTAGAGGAACCCGAAGGGTGCCTTGTGATGTGAGCAGCTTCCGAGTTTGGACATCTTTGGGCTAGAGAAGCCTCTGAAAGTATGAGGCAAGGAGTAACGAGGTTGATGTTTTACGGCAGAAGCAAGCGAGCAGGGAGACCGGTTAGGGAAACGCATTCCAGTGACAAGGTGACTCATCTAACAGGCAAGAGGACTTTTTGCCAGGTGCTGTTCATACGCAGTCCCTCCCCTCAGGAAGCCTACAGTTCTGGAACCGGATGAGGCAGTGGGTGGGAGGGAAGAGAGGAGACAGGTGCGAGACGTTGCAGAAATGGCATCTGCGGGATTTTGATGGTCAATGGGTTTGAAAAAGCGAAGAGTCAAAGATCTCTAGGTGGCGGGGAGGGAAGTGAGGCCCCTGAGCTGTGAAGGAGAAACGGAAAGCCACAGGGAAGAGGGAGGAGTGCCTCTGGATGTCACAAGTAGGCTCGCAAGACATCGTGCAGCAACAATACCGAGTCCACACGTTCAACATTCCAACAGCCTCCTTGTCTCACCCCATGAAAATTCAGGGTAGGTTTCCTAGAAAGCTCTCTTGCCCTTCAAGGTTAAAAGTGTTGCTCAGTGACGTCAAATCTCAGAAAAGTGCATCATTCCCTTGGAGAGGAAATGAGTTGTTTCAGTTCCCCAAAGCAATAATAACCTGCCTGTGGATAACTGGCCATGAGCCCTCTAGAAATGATCTCTGACTTAACACTACTAGGCCCAGGTGCCGTGCACGGCCAGCAATCCGTATCATTCTGTGGCTAATTCCTGGCGCTTCCAAACCCAGCCCCTATGCTCTACTCCAGAAAAGTCCATCCTGAGCACTTTCTTCCCCTTCAGGACTGACCATCTATTAGATGAAGGTCTCCTCCCCATTTCCGGTGGGACCTTGAGTTTCCTTCCATCTCACGTTGAACCTTTAACACTGGACCCTAATGTTCGCCTCTGTGATGGGAATTTTATGCCCATGGTATAAAATGGAACCCTACAATTATTTGGCATCTCCCTGTCAAGAAGTGGGATCTATCCAGGCAAGCCTGTGCTATGGTAAACATGGACTTACCTGGTGACTTGTGAGGCTGGAAAAGCCCCCGAAGAACCTGCCTAATCTTCTGGAATACTGACTTTCCCAGGATGCTCTTCTACAAATCCTTCTCTGAATGCAGCAGTCAGGAAAAACACTCATACTGCAGAGAAAGGCCTCATGTTATCAGGCTCAACTGAATCAAGAGTATATGAATCTTCCCAGCCGGGGCCTCAACCCTGTGGGCAAATCCACCACAGAAGGGGATCGTCCCCCTTGCTGGCTGTCCAGCTCCCAGCACAACTGACAGCTCAGACATTATTGAGCACAGAAGATCCACGGTTTCTGTGGCTGTTCTGAATTTCTGATCCACAAAGTGTGTGATCATGGAAGGACCACTGTGCTCTACCCCACATTCCCATGAGAACAGTGTCGCACAGCTTCCTCAACCAGAAGCGGCCAGTCTGAAGAGTCCCAGCCAGGCAGGCCCGGGCCTTCCCGGCCTGCGACTCAGGGATGAAGGATGCTTCAGTCCTACCCTTCAGTTCTTGTCTTCAGCAGCTGCAGCTTCCCACCATTCTCATGTTTATCGTCATATTGGAAAGGTCACTCGGTCAGTACAAACACAATGCCGAAAGTCTGGTTGACTGATACCCTTATAATGATAATAATATATACTTAAAATAACCTCCAGAAAATTCAAAACTCCCTGACATTTATGAGTTACTTCACCAGTACTGAGAATAAACCAGGAAATATGCTTTCCTTTTTTTGTTCAGTCAATTACTCTTACCATCAGGAGTTCCAGAAACCATATACCAAATACCAGCTATGTTCCAGAAATTCTCAGGTGTCAGTGAATGAAACAAAATTCCTAATGGAATTTTTTTTCTTTAGCACAGGGAGATAATCAAACAATAGATGTAATAAGTAGGTCAATAATTAACATATTGAAGGATGGTTAGTGTTAAAGGTTTTAAAAAGTAGAGCAGTTTAAATGGTCCTGAGATGCTGAAATGAATCAGTTCCCACTAATAATGTGAGCTGCAAGCAGAGGCTTGAAGGTGACTTTGGCCTTCGCAAAGCTGCAAAAGCCCTAGCTGTATGCTGGTTTCAGGACCACAGTGTGCAGTATTTTAGGTCTGCACTGTTAAACTGATCTCTCAGGTGGTACTTGGCTCTACTCTGAGAAGACCTGCTGAATAAACTCACACCAAAGAGTATCGAGTTTCCCTTGCTGCAAATGTCTAGTGGTGTATTGTTGGCTACAGTGCTCTGTAAACATCAGTTAAGATGGTTGATAGGGCCAGAGATTTAGCTCAGTGGTTCCAGCGCCTGCCTAACAAGTGCAAGGTCCCTGGTTCGATCCCAGTAAATACATACAACAATACCAGGTGTGGTGACTCATGCCCACCAGCAATCAGTACCCATAGAACAATGCCAGGCTTGGTGGCTCACGCCTGTAATCCCAGCACTCGGGAGGTAAGAGGCAGTAGGATTGCCGAGTTCCGGGTTTGCCTGGGCTACATAGTGAGCTCAGGGCCTGCCTGAATTACAAAGGGAGACCCTGTCTCAAAAAAAAAAAAAAAAAAAAAAAAAAAAACCGGGCGTGGTGGCTCACGCCTGTAATCCCAGCACTCGGGAGACAGAGGCAGGAGGATTGCTGAGTTTGAAGCTTGCCTGGGCTACATAGTGAGCTCAGGGCCAGCCTGAACTACAAAGTGAGACCCTGTCTCATTAAAAAAAAAAAAAAAGATGGCTGATAGTTTTTAATCTACCTACTGATTTTCCAATGTGTTTTATCACTTACTGAGAGCATTAAAATCTCCAGCTATATTTCTGAATTCGTCCTTGCAGTTCTGATCTTTTCTTTTGTATTATGCACCTAAAAACTTAAAATGGTAATTTCTTCTTGTTGGATTGACCCGTTTATCATTATAAATGATAATGTGGTATTAATTCTTAATATTGGTAATATTTTCGACTCTAAATCACTTTATATTTTTTCCTTTTCTGTTATTGTTGAAATGGTATTTCTTTCTTAAACCTTAAAACTTACCTGTGTTTTTATATATAGAGGGTTTTTTTTTCTTCTTTTTCTTAGTCTAACAATCTCTGCCTTTTAATTCTTTGTTTAGATCATTAGCGTCTGTGTGACTGGTTACGATTAGGCTTAAATGTATCATCTTCGTAATTGTTTTCTTTCTGTTCTTTGCTACTTTCTTCCTTCTTCTTTTTCTTCTTTTTAACAAACTAAATATTTTAAATGATTTTATTTTAGCTACCTTATTGGGTTAATAGCCATAATGTTTTGGTGTGGAGAATTACTTTGGGGTTGTTACACATTTTTAGCATATTGCTGTTTTCCTTCATATAATACTCTATATATTTCATACTATAATAATTGCACAATGTTATCATTCCATTTGTCCTTTCCTTAACTTTGTGCGATCATTTTATGTTTTATTTGGCCCTATTTTGTAAGTTCCATGAAAGATTGTTACTACTTTTTTAAAGCAATTATCTTTACAAAACATTTAAAAGTAAGAAACGTGTATTTATCCACATATTTACCATATTCCCACTTGGTATCGTTTTACAATTCCTTAACTTTTTAAAACATTCCTTACAGTGTAGACCTTCTAAGGACAGATTCACTTAACTCTTTGGATGTTCAAAAGAGTCCTTGGTCTTTGTTGTTTGACAGGTATTTTCACTGTTGGAAGATAGGGTGCCACATGCCCATAACACTAGCACTCCTGGGGCCGAGGCAGGAGGATCACTGTGAGTTCAAAGCCAACCTGGGCTACTCAATGAGTTTGAGGCCACCCTGAACACATAGTGGTGAGACCCTGCCTCAAAAAATCAAAACAAAGACATTTTCATTGTGTATTGAACTATATAGAGTTGATGTTTGTCTTTGTTTCTGAAACAGAATTGAGCATTTTTATCAATACAGTTCATAACTTCTCATTTTTCCCATTCCCCTGTCCAAACTACAAATCTCCTTCTCCTTATATACATAAGGTTTGTTTCCCTTTTTTGCCATCAATTTTCTCTTTTCCTTTTACCCTTCTTTCCTTTTGAATATTGTCTACTTCACAATATCTATCATACATTTTAGAACTCATTTACATCTTTAGTTTCTCATACCAGAGAAAAGATACAGTACTTACACATCTGTGACCTATTTGTTTCACTTATGAGTATGTCCTCAAGTTACATCCATTTGAATATAAATTACTCAAACTTATTCTTTATGGCAGAATAATACTCCATTTTATTTTTTTTTAAACCCCCATGTGTTCTTTATCCAGTCTCCAGTTAATGAGCATTTGGGTTGTTCCCAAGTGAAGTATGAACTTCTTCCTCTGGCTACCACATCAACTGTTCATTGCTTTATGTGAATTTATTACTGAGAATTGTAGTAACCAGTTGGTCCTTTCCAGGACCTTACTGTCCTGTTCGAAGAACAGCAGCCCATGAGAACCCTGCTGGACCTCGTGCTAGAGCACGGTGTGGAGTGCAGGGCTCCGGAGCTGCTCTGCCCACCTGTGTCTCTGTGCCATTGGCAGGTCAGCCAAAATGCCTGTCTTAAAATCAGAGACTGTTTCTTCAGCTCCTTTCAGATGGTTCTTTCTCCACCCTTGGTCATTTTCCCACACCAGCCAAAGGACCCAGGTTGAGTGCTGAAGGAGACCCACGAGACTGGCATGCTTTCTGTTCAGCTCTCTCTCTTTGGGGCTGTACTTGCCCTGTGAAACCATTTGGCCTGTGTGGACTCCAAGTCTGTTTCCTCGGCTCAGGAAAAGCTCTTGACTCTGCCTTACCTTTCGCTCCTCCCGGCACTGGCCGGACAACCACAGGCTTCAGCCCATCTGTGCTCCTTGTTCCAGGGACCACCACGCTGTGCTGCTTGGTGACTGCTATCTAAAAACTGCGAAGAGTCAGGTGTTCAATTTATCCCAGGTGTGAAGGTCAGTACTAGTTTCTGTCCTACCCAGACTCAAAATCGGTTTTGGAAGTAAAATTTTTATTTCAATGTTACATGATTATTTTTAAGAGAAGTGAGTAGGAGATGCTGTATCAATTTAAACTTTCAACTCTTGAGACTCGGAGTTCTAATTCCAGTTTTGTCCACTTGGGCAAATCACCAGCCCCTTGATTTCCCCGAGAGGTAAAATAGAATAATGTCTACCTCACAGAGTAGAAGAGATGAAAATGATAGAAATAACCTTCAACAGAGGCTCTCCTGCTACATTTTTGTTTTCCTCTAAAAATAAGTATCAGTAAAACTATTTGTTGGAGCCCAGCCTATATAATAAATGATCCTAACCCTTACTTTCCAATATCTAAGATCTTGTTAAAGGGGAAAAAAATCAGTATGTGATTGAAAAGCCAGACACAAAATGCAATTATGGGAAAACTGCCTGTAAGTTTTACCCTTTGAGACTAAGTGGGAAGAGAGAGTCTTATATCCCGCCCTGTCTACTTCTGATTTGGCTTTGGCAGTTTTTAAGTGAAAAACAATCCAGAATTCCAGCTCCATCATGAAAAGAAACAAACAAATGAAACAGATGACAAATCATGTGTCTGGGACCCAAAGCCAAATTGGCTCCAGTAGCTGCTGGCATTGTGGTAGAAGCCAATTTCCTGGAGTATTTACAAAGTCATTTGTAAGGATAATATTTTCCAGATTTTCATGGGGATAGCTGAAGGTAGGTTTCTGGTCTGCAGAGCCTAAGTCAGTGGCCATTGAAGAGGGAGAGTCTGAACACATCTCCCATCCTAACTTTACTCCATATATGAAAATCTTACATAGAAACAGAGACCCAGGATTGTTATATAGCCTGTGCTCTTGAAATGATCACAATAGCACTCATCCAAATCCAATGAAACACGCTTGATGGGAGTTACTAGCAAATTACAGTAAGAAAACAGAGATAAAAAATCAGACGGAGGTCTTCTGAGGGAAGATGGCAAAGTGTGACTCTTGCATTTCACTGTGTACTTCTCCGACTCTCTGGAGAACTGGCCCACACTGAAGCTGCTTTGACTGCTGTGGCCAGGGAAGCTTCTTAGATGGACCCATGTCTGCAGATAGTGCTGTGTTAGGAACAGAGAAGAGCACAAATTTCTACTGTCTGATGAACCAAATCAAATGTGCACGAAGCACAATCAATGGACAAGCATGTAAGTTTTGTGTGTAGTGTTATCAGCCCGGGACACGTGGGCCTGTGCAAAGCACTCCAAAAAGCTCAGTAACACCGTCATGTGTGCTTGCCAGGCACCCACTCCCACAGCTCAGCGAGGGCAGAAAGTTGATTCCAGGTGCGGTGCAAGAACACAGCCAGTCCGGTGGAGCTGGCCTGTTCGAGTTTCTTCACATTGCTGTGGTGGGGATACCCTGCCCGTTCCACCCCGGCCTGATCCACAGCAATGGGAAGGAACTAGGTGAATGGCTGCTCTCCTTAGAAACGACACAACTAGGACCTGTTACATTATGATGCCATTACGCTCTGTCCCTACACGTGCTCAGAGGGGCACTTTTGAAAGGTGGCTGCATCACAGAGCACGACAGTTAGTGTGCTGTTAGGAGGTGCAGCCGACGGGAAGAAGGGGTCTCTGTGTGTGACCTGGTAGGTGGACCTCCCTGCCCGGTTCCTCCCTTCTGTCTGCTGCCTGGCTGCCATGCCAGGGGCAGCCTCCTCACGTCCAGGCCCTTCCACATGCCTTGCGGCCTCCGAGCTGGCTCCTGTGCACTCAGTGTAAGTGAAAGCAAACCTTTGCTCCTCTAAGTTGCAGGTGTCAGGCACTATATCCCAGGGTCAAGGGAAGTGACTAAGACAGGTGCCACTTGTGAGGCCACTGTAATCGTGCAGGAAGGTTGCGAAGGCAAAGGACAGCATTTAACATAGAATTTGCAATCTACAAAGATGTAAGATTCAGGAAATTTACTTCAACTAATGGGAAGGCACCTGGTTGTCACGCTGTAATAAGGTGACTGAAAAATCCAGAATTTCTGATTATCTGTCTACTTAAATATCCTTAAGGGTTGTTTTATTTTGAAGCTTTCTGGTAAACTTGGTTTGATGGACTGATGTTTTTAAAAAGATGCTTATAAATTGGGCCGGAGATTTAGCTCAGTGGTTCCAGCGCCTGCCTCACAAACGCAAGGTCCCGAGTTCAATCCCTGGTAACCACATACAATGCTGGGCCTGGAGACTCACGCCCACATACAATCAATACCACATACCACAGTGCTGGGCGTGGTGGCTCACACCTGTCATCCCAGCACTCGGAAGTCAGAGGCAGGAGGATTGCTGAGTTCGAGGCTTGCCTGGGTTACATAGTGAGCTCAGGGCCAGCCTGGACTACGAAGCGAGACCCTATCTCAAAAAAAAGAAACAAAAAAAAAGATGTTTATAAATTATAATAAACTGTTCAGATTGTTTTTCCAATAAGGCAGAGGTAGAGGAGAAAAAGTAATCTCAATCAGTGGAAGAAAGAACATAATGGTGAATAAAAGAGGCCTGATCTATATGGAATGGCAGTGTGTCAATGGAAATGTTTCTTAGCGGGAAAAGAAATCTGCCCTTAGGGTTTGGAGTCGATCGTCTCAAAATGTTGAGATATGCAGTTATGGGCATCAACTCAGTGGCTGAGAGTCGCCCGGAAGGCAGGTTCTTTCCACTTTTTTGCCCTGGCATGTTTAACATCGTTTTTCACCTCTACACTTCTCACTTCACACATAATGTCCTGAGGTTCCAAACATGAAAACAAGAGGAGCCACTGCACAGAGCTTTCCCGAGAGAGGACACTTCCTCTAAGATTCTTCCACATCTCCTCTTACACCCTATCAGCCCAAATTGGGGCACATGAACACTCTTTTAGGAAAGGCCGGTTGGGAAAATATCTCAACAGAAGAAAGCAGTGGATGTGAGGGTGATCTGGCTGCGACACCTATCAGCCTACTGATCACCAGGGTTGTGTGGGCTGATCTGGCTACTAGGCAGGTATCCCCTTCCTCCCTCACCGCTACTTGTGGGTCCCTCGAGCTGGGAGGGAGAGGACTCCCCCTCATAGAGGAGGCCAGTTTCCTCAGCCTAGGGCATACAAGTAGCAGCTTTCCCTGGCTAGAACCTCCAAACAAGCTCAAGAACAAAGCAGTGATGGGAAAGACCTAGAACATCTGTTCTCACATTTGTGCAATTATTCTCCTTGCCATCCATTTATCTATCTATCTATCTATCTATCTATCTATCTATCTATCTATCTATCTATCTATCTATCTATCATCTGTTTCAATCAATGCTCCTAGAAATGTTTATTCCATTGCTATGACCCTGTACAGATCCTCAGTGTATCCGAGGTTGCAGAGGAGCTCTTAATCTCAAGGAAAATAAGGTAACCCTAGAAAGATGAAGAAGGGCAAAGGAGCAACAAGAGGTCAAGCACAGACTGTAAGGCTGGCTGGGCTGGGGATGTAATTCATAGGACACTCGCCTGAAGAGCAAAACTTGGGGTTCAATCCCCAGCACTGAAAAAAAGGTCAAACCTGGGAAGGAGCAGAAAGAGAGGGAGAAGAAGAAGGGTACAGAGACATAGAAACAGAGATAGAAATGATGCAGATAGTGATATCCACAGAGACAACCCAAGGAGGGAGGTCAAAAGAAAGGACACATCTAATCAATGTCAGCCTCACAAAATCATGTATTTTTTTCTTACATTTTTTTTTCTTAGCCACTAATTTTCAGGTAAATTCTTCATGAAATTAAAATGAATACTGGGAATATAAGCAGTAACAAGGGAGATCAAGGTATTAGAAAAGATTGAGTCTGTAAGTTAACAAGGCCAAAATTCAGGAACGAATACTTCTGTCTTTATAGAGCAAAGAACAACTTTGTTGCTCCAAACTACTTGGTGTTTATATGAAAATAAATCATAGGCAGTATTACATGAATTTCTGGATTGCTAGCTTCTCTGCTCCAGATGCAACAGGAACATCTGGATCCTTGTTCCCAACAGGCTTCTCAACAAACACCATGAGAGGGATTTGACACCGGCCAATGGTTGAGGCTCCCTGAGTGGTACAGACATTGATTTTCACTGCCTACACCTTGGCACAGGATGTTGAAACTTAGGAATATGATAAAATATAAGCAGGTGCTTTTGGGAGGCATTATTAACTAGGTCAAGCGTTAGCTCAGAATCTACAGGGAGATTTTTATTCAATTGCAACAAGACAATACTTGGCAACTTGTACCCAATATGGGTTGTACCATAAAAGATATGTTCATTTTGGATAAAAGAATTATAAAATCTGTGAGCAAACAATACACTGATAAAACTCCAAAGTAAGTAACAATTGACTGAACAACAAAGGAAACCAAAAATGTAGATATTAATAATAACTATGTCTACAGATCAAGAAGTTACAGAACCAATACAGAATTTATGAAAAAACATAACAGAAGCAAATATACTATTTCACAGATGAATAATAGAAGAGATGCTGAAATTAGCTAATAAAAAGCTGTAAGAATCTAATACATTGGGGGTAATTTACTGTTTTGCAACCTCAATCTTGGTTGGAAATGGCTCTTGGATTTTATTAGTACAGGAACTAGCAAGGAAATTACCTCAATACTACTGCTCCACATGCACTGTCCTCAGTCCATGAAGATACTGGAAAGATGGAGGGGACAATAAGGGTGTAAGGGGTTGTAGATGGCAGGTGAATAAGAAAAAAAAATGTGAATCAAGATACATCATGTACAGGTACAAATTCTCAATGCTGAATGTGATCATAATGTATACCTAAAATGTAACAATAAACTCAATAAAGGGGGGAAAAAGAATCCATAGATTTCAATATCTTCAAGGTCTTATTATAAATCCCCACAGATCCTTCTGAGGCATAAATGCACTGAATAAAATTAGGTTAAATGATAAAAAACAATTTCAGACCAATACTACTTAAAACATCAGCATTCATTAAAAGCATGCCTCCCACAGTACCTTTGAATTTACTTATACTTCAACCACATACAGTTAATCCTCCTTATTCATGGGTTACATATTTGAGGATATGCCTATTTACTAAAATTATGTATAACCTTACAAACATTGATGTGAGGCTTTAACAGACTTTCTCAAATCTGTAGAGTGCTTAAAGACTTGGGGCTGTTGTCTGGTATATTTTCAACTTGGTTGAACAAAATATAAGTCTGTTTTCCTGTTCAATTCTCATATGATATGTCCTTTCCATGACCTATTTAATAGCATGTTCTTCACATTTTGGGGGATTTTTCCAGGAACCCTGCCATTTAAAATGCACCTCCCTGGCATACTGCTGAAGTGCAATGAGGCGGGGATGAAAAAGTACAAGTTTAGATAAACTTTGTTCTTAGCAGTGTTGTTGGGAATGAATTCAATGTTAATCAACAACATGTTAAATACAGTGTTTAAACAGGAAAAAAAAGATGAAGGGTCAGATTACTATTTACTACAATCATTTTTGGTGAAAATTTACTATAGACATGCTTTCTTCACAGTTTGAAGGAACTGAAAGATGTGTTTTGAAATGGAGATATCTAGTAGACTTTGTTTATGGGGATAAGAAGGTGTCAGTCAACACCTGAGTAGCAGTAGAAAGATTTACTTTTGTCCTTCAGGAACATAAAGCTTTTATATTTGCTAGAACAAGTACCTTGAGTTGATCCTAGTGAAATCAAACTAATTTGTTGACTCACCACTGCAAACAAGTTAACTATCCACTCAAGTTGCATATTCCCTATTGTTCTCTTCAGGATGGTTATTTAACTTTTTTAGATAAAATACAAACACAAGTGCAACTTCTTAAAAAAACCTCATAGACATGCAACTTTTTGACAAGGAAATTTTTACTATGCAATCTCACCAAATTGCAACAGAATTTGTCTTTCAATATCACAGTCCTTAACATCAATGCAAGTAATAACTTATGGATTAAAATGTATTTTTAACCTAAAAGGAAAAACATTATAAACATAAACTCTGAACAGAAAAAAAACGAGGTGCAGGTAGCTGTGCTTCTTCAGTGCTTTAATACTTCAGTTTTAAGAGTAAACACAGTACCAATTATTGTTTTGACTCCAGTCGGTAAAAATTTAAAATTACATTTACTAATCAAAGTTGAAGTCTGAAGCCAAAATGATCTTTTAACAGTATTGACAAAAAGACAAGTCTAAAAACTTTAATCACAATGTGAAATCTTGACAAACAGCAGCTCTCTTTGTTACCATGGCACTAGAGTCTGTCTTTTTTGCTGGATTTCAATTTGTCATAGCAACCAAGGGTAAAATTACATATAAACAGAAGTATACAATGTTGATGAAATCAAATATGGGATTAAACATTTTTAACACCTGAATTGTAATTTCTGCTGCAATGTATGTTCTACTGTGTAATCTACAATGGCCTAAAACTTTTAGCAACAAAATTATCCTTTAAAAAATACCATTTTCATATGTTACATTAACTGTAGATATCACAACCATTTCTTATTTAGAGAAGTACAAACTTTCCCTGAAAAACTTGAAATAGTGATCACATTTCAATCAGCTGTCCTGAATTACTTTTATAATCAGCAGTCACTTCTTTAATCCAGAGTAAAAAGGGTATAGGGGGTTGTAGATGGCAGGGGAATAGGAAAAAAAGTGTGAATCAAGATACATCATGTACAGGTACAAGCTGGAGAACATGAATCCATTAATAATAAATGGACTTTTTAATAACCACTGGATTAGAATACTGTTTTTAGTTATAAAACATCCATTACTTAGGAGAAACAGTTGAGAAGGTACAAACTGCTAAAATGGCAGTTTTGCCAAAACTTCTTTTGATCTATAGGACTTTGATCTCTTCCAAAACAATAACATATGAACTGAACAATAAACAATTCAGTCTCTATAAATGAAAAAATAATATATATATATATAATATTTCTATATGTTTAAAAGATTTGTTTTAAACTATTCAAGTGTAACCCTATTGTAAAACATACATTTCAACTATATCAGATGTGTGGATTTCCATTTATCCCTAACCCTTAATATGTAGGTAGGTTCACTGGGCTGGCAAACAGCTTAGCTGGTCATGGGAAGATGGTGTTATCAGTCAACAGAAAGAGCACAGATACCACAGCATTCACCTATATGGGTTAAGACCCATTTTCACATCCCTGAAATACAAATGGCCTCGTTTGCCGATTACATTGCTCTATACTAAAGCACACTGTCCACAGAGATTCCTTCAAACTTAACAATCTATTCCTACACATAACAACTCAAATTTTAAAAAAATACAGACCATGTACCCGTGATCCTTTGTAAATCCTAAGATATAGAAATACTCTTAGTTTTAACCGGGAATTATATTGGAATGAAACCAAGATATCTTTTAAAGTAATTTTAAGTATACTCTACATAGATCACTCAATATCATTTATGGACATAATTTAATCAATAATACATCATAATGTCAACCACTATTGTGATTTCAGAATTAGATTCTGGCTATAAGGAGCTTAATTATTAAGCAACACTTTCCTAAAAAGCTTCTGTATTTCTGATTGGTAAGAAAACAACAACAACAACAACAACAAAAATCTCTCAATAAAATAACACTGAAGTTTGAGCTTGGGCTCCCTTCTTTGTGTTAAACATAACTCTTCAGCATAAAATGTTGAGACATACAGTCACATTAATAAATTAAACTTGTCTTCAAGAAAACTCTATGGGTAACTCTGGTGTTACAACTGTATATCTTGGATCCAAACTGGGGATGAAATCCTGAAAATGCTTAGATGCACCAGTACCAAAAACATCAAGGACTTTTCGATTCATCACAGCAAATCTGCAAAACAGAGGACATAATGAAGACATATTGAGCAAAGTTTATAAAATAAAATGAGTCACTTTATTTGACTTCAATTTCCTGAAATGGAGAAACACAGAGTTGACATGGCCAATGACCTAAATTCTGTGGTGGGTTCAAATCCTACATAATTCATTGTCTAATATTTTACTTGAAGGGATCATTCTTAACACCTGAAATGAAAGACTACAATCACTATTTTGAACCTTTTTGGAGTTCTTTTCAATATACTGTGTCAAAATTAAAGTCATTAATACTTTTCTGATTCACAAAATCATAGGAAGTTAAAGAATGAAGAACCTAACATTTACCAATGAGGTGTTAAATGTAATTTCTCTCATAATGAGATTGTAATGTCTCAGATCATAACAAAACACAAGAAAATATGCAAATGTTTAGAGATTAAAGCAAACACCATACAGGTTCTTAAATTCCTAGCAGAGGGCCGGAGGGTTAGCTCAGTGGTTCTGGTGCCTGCCTCGCAAGCTCAAGGTCCTGAGTTCGATCCCAGGTAACCACATATAATGCTGGGCGTGGAGATATGCCCACCAACAATCAATACCGCACACCACAATGCCAGACGTGGTGGCTCACGCCTGTAATCTCAGCACTCGGGAGGCAGAGACAGGAGGATTACTGAGTTCGTGGCGGCTTGCCTGGGCACCATAGTGAGCTCAGGGCCAGCCTGAACTACAAAGCGAGACCCTGTCTCAAAAAGCAAAAAAAAAAAAAAAAAAAAAAAAAAAATTTCTAGCAGATACAACAGAGTAGAAGTAGAGCCTTATGTTACCCATCACCTAAGAGATACAAACTTTAAAAAGACACACATTTCTCTAATATATAGAATGGACCATTATCCCTCTATTCACAAGTATTTCCTTTCTTCAGGAGATGACATAGTAAAATCAATTTTGAATCATTGGCCAGCATGAATATTCCAAAAGCCAATATATGTGACTTTCAGTACTTTTCCAAAGTAAGTTTATTTCCAGAATAATCAACTGTTAAAACTCATTTATGTGAAGAAAATTATACAAGAAAGAAAGAAACAGGGGCCGGAGGGTTAGCTCAGTGGTTCCGGCGCCTGCCTTGCAAGCACAAGGTCCTGAGTTTGATCCCTGGTAACCACATACAATGCTGGGCATGGAGACTCATGCCCACCAACAATCAATACCGCATACCACAATGCCATACGTGGTGGCTCACACCTGAAATCCCAGCACTTGGGAGGCAGAGACAGGAGGATTGCTGAGTTCGAAGCTTGCCTGGGCTACAGAGTGAGCTCAGGGCAAGCCTGAACTACAAAGCGAGACCCTGTCTCAAGAAAAAAAAAGAAAGAAAGAAAGAAACAAACAAACAACAGATGAAGAATTCTGAAGCCAGACTGGCTCCCATTTATTGCCCCATTTAGAACCCCAGGTCTTTCATTCATTAGCTGTGTGACTCTAGCCAGCTGCATAATATCATGTGATCCTGTTTCTTCACGTATAAAACAAAGATAACAGTACCTATTTCAGGAAACTGTTTTATGGATTAAATATAGAGGAAACATGTATGTGCATCTTAAAACTATATATGGGACACTGTATGCACTATGTAAGCAGCTGCTATTATTATTGATATGAACATCAATAACCACTGTAATTTAGTGTCTATACAACACTGACCACTAGTAGAAACATCCTAATTTTCCCACAATCACACAATAGTATGGGCTATGGTTTACATATGGTTTGTTCCCCTAAGGTTCACTTACTAGAACTCTGGTCTCAGTGTAGCAGAATTGAAGTGGTGAGATTTTTAAAGTGGCAGAGCCCTACTGGAAGGAAAGCAACTCACAAACTCCAGACTAAGAACAGAGAAAAAAAGAAAGAGGGGAGGGGAAGGATAAAGGAGAGGGAGAGGAGGAGAAAAGAGAGGAGAGGAGGCAGGAGTAGAAGGAAGTGGGAGGAGGGGAAAGAGGAAGAGAGAAAATGTAGAAAGAGGAGAAGAGCAGAAGAAGGAAAAGGGAAAGGAGGGAGGGAGAGGAGGAAGAACCAAGGGAGGGAGAAGGGGAAGGAGATGAGGATTCAATAGGAAAGACAAGAGAAAAGTACACTTATAGTACTAAACAATGGAAGATGGTTATTTTTCCAAAACAAATCAAGCAATTATATAGAGATGAAACATTTTAACCAATCTATTTAACATTTTTTTTTTTTTTGAGACAGGGTCTCGCTTTGTAGTTCAGGCTAGCTCTGAGCTCACTGTGTAGCCCAAGCAAGCCTCGAACTCAGCAATCCTCCTGCCTCTGCCTCCCGAGTGCTGGGATTACAGGCATGAGTCACCACGCCCAGCATTGTATGTGGTTACTGGGATCAAACTCAGGACCTTGCGCTTGCGAGGCAGGCGCCAGAACCACTGAGCTAACCCACCAGCCCAATTTAACATTTATTTTTTTTTTTTGCTTTTTCAGACAGGGTCTCGCTTTGTAGTTCAGGCTGGCCCTGAGCTCACTCTGGTGCCCAGGCAAGCCGCCGCGAACTCAGCAGTCCTCCTATCTCTGCCTCCCGAGTGCTGGGATTACAGGCGTGAGCCACCACGTCCGGCACAGTGGTATGAGGTATTGATTGTTGGTGGGCTTGAGTCTCCATGCCCAGCATTATATGTAGTTACCGGGGATCGAACTCAGGACCTTGAGCTTGCGAGGCAGGTGCCGGAACCACTGAGCTAACCCTCTGGGCCCAATGTAACTTTTTTTTTTTTTTTTGATACAGGGTCTCGCTTTGTAGTTCGGGCTGGCTCTGAGCTCACTATGTAGCCCAGGCAAGCTTCAAACTCAGGAATCTTCCTGTCTCTGCCTCCCGAGTGCTGGGATTACAGGCGTGAGCCACCACGCCCGGCACCAATTTAACATTTTTAATCAAAAAGAAAAGACACAGGATTTAAAAAGGTAGGCTTCCCTATTGTGGAGCAATTAATTAACAGTTTGCAAATCAACATGCTATTAATCCACAACACCTAAAATATCTAAAATATTATAAGAAAAAATAGAATAAAATCCACCTTAAGTATGACTCATGTATTTATTATAAGTTGGTTATACTGGATTTATATATACAAGTATCTATATTACCACTGAAACAATACTTCCTCAAGAAGTCAAAAAGTTGCATAATCTTTTCATAGAAGTTGCTGTTTTTCTATAAGTGCTCAAAATATATTACTCACTTTCCCTTGGTGAGCCTTAAAAGAAACTTCCAGTAAGATGGTCGCAAGTTCTGAACTTCCATTACAGCCTAAAATTATTCAATGATATTTTTTTCATTAAAAACAAATATTATCCAATATTATCCACAGTCCTAGCCTCTCTAGATTTATTGTTCACTGTATTCTTCAAGTGTATTTTTCAGTGTATTTTTCAAGTTCACTGTATTTTCAAATAATAAAGTATTTAAATTCAAGTCAATAGCCATCAACAATCTTTAAAAATGTACCTGAAATGATTAAACAAGTCAACAGTCATTATTATCAGAAAGTATTTACTGAGTATTCATTATGTAGTACTTCGCTTATTTTCATTAGCAACCTAGTAGCATTCCTGTGAGAAAATGACAAATAAAAGCTCTCCCCAAAACCCTGCAACAGCCCTTTACCATCAGTACAAATAATGACCATTACAGAATAAAAACCAGTTCTTCCCTCACTTTTATCCTTTATGTCATGTTGGGAAAAATGCAGTAATTTATATTTGTGCCTAAGGTATCTTTGTTCTCGAAGGATAATGAAATTAAGGTATTCCACTCACAGTATTAGATGAAGGATTTACCCATGGACTGTGCTCTGTTTGAAGCCTAAACATTGGTCTGCTCATGAAAACAAGGCCCAGCTAATGTTAAGAAGTGTAATGATTTAAAACATTTAAGCTGTCTTTCTGGGAAAACAAAACAAAACAAAACAAAACACTACAAAATATAATAAACAGAAGCATTTCCAAGCTGCTATTTTCCTTCATCAGACTAATGTAAATTAAAAAGAAATTTGTATTTCTCCTTTCAAAAGCTATACTTACTGCATGGAAACAAATTGCTGTAGAGATGGAGTAAATGATAGTATCTGCATGAGGGAAATAGGGTACCTTCCCTGCTTGAATGCCTTTGAAATATATTGTCTGCAAAACAAGCATAAGGCAAGAGTTACGTAAAAAAATAGCATCATTTGACCCTGCTATTCCCCTGCTAGGAATATATACAAAAGAATTAAAAGAATCATATCACAGTGACATATGTGCACCCATGTTCACAGCAGCTCAGTTTGTGATAGCTCAATCTTGGAAACAACCCAAATGCCCATCAACTGGAGACTGGATAGAGAAGATGTGGTTTTTCTACAAAATGGAGTGCTACTCTGCCTTAAAGAATGATAAATGGATGTATCTTCAGGACATATTCATAAGTGAAATACAAAGGTCACAGATGTGTAAATATCTATCTGTTCTATGGTATGAGAAACTGAAGATGTTAATGAATTCTACAATGTATGATGGATATTATGAAATAGAAAATATTCAAAGGAAAATGTGGTAGAGGAGTAATGTGGGATAAAGAAAAAATGTGATGATAATTTTAAAAAGGGAAACAAAGCTTATGTATTTAGGAGATGTAGGGTTGTAGGGTGGGTAAGGAAATGGGAAAAAATGAGAATTAAACTGTGTCATATACTGGCACAAATTCCCAATTTTGATTGTGATTATTACACATACACACACACACACACACACACACAATGTACCAATAAAGATAAAAATTTTTAAAAATAGTATCAATAATAACATTGGGCAGTCTGTTCCCTGCCCATAGCCATGTCTTTTATCTTTTGGAATCTTAATACTTTCCTCAGAACTCAAATCATGTTACATTTTCTATGACAGTGTCAAGTGTGAGCCCACCCCTTTCCTGCATTCCTTCACTTGAACCCCCAGGTTCAAATAGCAGTACTTTCCTGTGGAATTGAATATCACTTTATTACAGCTGACTCTGTCATTTATTCTTCAATGTTTTTTATAAATGCTCAAGTCCTCCCTTGTTAGATTTGTTGATTCCTTTATTAATTAATTCATTGAGGGAAAATTTAATAGTATTAACAATATGCTTAACACCTGTTAGGAGCAGGGTCTTTAACATGAGCAAACTACAATGTATAATAAGTACCACAAATGTATGAGGTGTGTGTGCATGCATGCATGTGTATGTGTGTATGAGTGTATGTGCACGTGCAAGCAAAAGCTGGCTCCTCAGAAGAAAGGTAACTACTTTTTCTAGAAAAGAAGAACTGTAGAAAAGACTACATTTGAATAGTGTTTCTCAAACCATCTGCAGTGAAAAACCATGTTTTGGGGTTTTTTTTTGTTAACTTATAATTGCCATGACTTGATATGATTACAACACAATAGAATGAATTTTTGGAAAAATAAATTTTAAAAACACATTAATTAACAAATTTATACTGTGAAGTTCAAAAGATAAAGTAGTACTCTATCAAATTGCTATAAAAATCTCTCAATGGGCTGGGCGTGGTGGCTCACGCCTATAATCCCAGCACTCGGGAGGCAGAGACAGGAGGATGGTTGAGTTCGAGGCTTGCCTGGGCTACATAGTGAGCTCAGGGCCAGCCTGAACTGCAAAGCGAGACCCTGTCTCAAAAAAGAAAAGAAAAGAAAAAAAAAGTCTCTCAATGATACACTGGGCCGGAGATTTAGCTCAGTGGTTCTAGCATCTGCCTAGCAAGCGCAAGGTCCTGAGTTCGATCCTCAGTAACCACATACAATAAGAGGCATGGTGACTCACACCCATCAGCAATCAGTACCATATACCACAGTGCCAGGCGTGGTGGCTCACACCTGTAATCCCACCACTTACGAGGCTGAGGCAGGAGGATTGCTGAGTTTGAGGTTTACCTAGGCTACATAGTAAGCTAAGGGCTAGCCTGAACTACAAACTCAGACCCTATCTGGAAAGAGAGACAGACAGACAGACAGACGGTACACTCTCCATACAATAGCCAGAGTGGCTCTTCTCAAAATGTGAACCAAATCATGTCATTTCATCTTTTGAACTCTACAGGGGCTTCCAATTACATTGAGAGTAAAACCAAAGCAATTAAATTTATTACCCTAGTTTTAAAATCCTACAGGATCTGTTCTTTGGCATCTTCCTTATTTATTATATATACATTCTCTCTCTCTCTCTCTCTCTCTCTCTCTCTCTCTCTCTCTCTCTCTCTCTCTCTCTCTCTCTCAGAAGAAAGGAGAAAAAAGGATTCTCTAGCTGTTTAATGGGAAAGCCAAGAAACAATGAATAGACACCCAGACTGAAGTCTGTAAATAGTCTTTCCCACAAAAAGAAACTAGGAGCCATGAGAGAACAGACTAATTCTATGGCAAGGGAAATATCCCAGATCAGCCTGAAATACCTTGATTTATAGCAAGAAAAGTATCAAAGGTAACTGTCTATGTCAAGAAAACAGGAATCAAGCCACACATGTGGCTCCTGCCTATAATTCAAAGCCAACCCAAAGCTGAGACTCAGTCTCAACAAAATAGGCAAAGATGGGGACAATGAGAGCACAATAAATAGAATAGGTTAAAATAAATAGGTATGTTAAAATCCACAGCTTTATAACAGTACTTGAAAATAAACACAGGTCAATTTGGTGGGATGCTAAGATACTAACATTCTGAATGCTGATTAAAAAAAAAGGAGTAAGCATTTTATTTCTACTTTCTTTAACAATATTTGAAAAGGGAAAGTTCTTTTAGAAACATTTTAGCTAATGAATACAAAAGAAACAATAATAGTAGATTGCCACCATTTTGGAACTCTTAAAATAATGAATCCCAATAATGATCATTAATGGCTTCTGAAACTATTAGGTGAAAGGCTATGGTGTACTTAAGATGGTTCTCAACATCTGGTCCGATGATTATTCTTTCTAGCAGTACAAAATGAGAAACAACCAGATATTACTGAGGTTCTTTTTTTTTTTTTTTTGAGACAGGGTCTCACTTTGTAGTTCAGGCTGGCTCTGAGCTCACTATGTAGCCCAGGCAAGCCTCAAACTCAGCAGTCCTCCTGTCTCTGCCTCCCGAGGGCTGGGATTACAGGCATGAGCCACCACGCCTGGCACTGTGTTTTATGCGGTATTGATTGCCGGTGGGCATGAGTCTCCATGCCCAGCATTGTATGTGGTCACCAGGGATTGAACTCAGGACCTTGCGCTTGCAAGGCAGGCGCCGGAACCACTGAGCTAACCCTCCAGCCCCATTACTGAGGTTCTTAATGCAAAGAAATAGGATATTCACACATAAAGTAAATGGAACTATTTCCACCACCCTATCCCCAAAAAAAATTGCACTTCAATTTGCCTAAGCCTAAGGAGCTGGATAATATTTTACAGCAAAAGCATGAGTTTAAAAAAAATAATAAACACCGGCAGCAATGCAATCAGAAAAACCAAAATGTGGGCAATTCCATGGGACTAATGACCTGTACTTTCAACAAATAAATGGCAAGGAAAAAAGAAAGGAGAGAGAAGGACATAAGAGGAAGGGAAATTACTACAAATTAGAAGAGCCTGCTTGAACCTTAATTCAAAGAGATTACACCAAGATATTTACAAGATAATCAGTGATAAAGAAGTCACTTGACTGATACATGATAATATTAAGGAATTACTAGGATTCTCTAAAAGGTATGATAATGGTATTGTGTTTATATCATGGGGCAATTATTGATTTGTTTTTGAGAAGTCTTAAACCTGAGCTTTTTACAGACGAAATGCCACCATGTCTGAGGGTCACTTTAAAATAGTCTAGCGCCTCGGGGAACAGGGATAGATGAAAGAACATTGGTGTAGTGCTTATAATAATTAGAGCTGCATGATGGGTGTGCAAAGGTTAATGCCACTATTCTTCCTACCCAAGTGTCCATTTGAGAACAGCACAAATACATGCATTAAAATGAGAGAACTGACTTTATAAATACTTTTACAGAATGTCAATTTGCCTTTGTAAAGGGGATGCATGTATTTTTCCCCTATGAAATTGGCAACTAAAGACAATATATTTTTTGAGATTCTTTTAAAAAATATTTATTAATACATGTCTGCAGTACATATAGTAATGATTACTGTGGGGAGATAGTAGGAAAGGGGATTTTAAAAATTTAAAAGCTCTTTATCTTTTAGAACCGTTCATGCATAAAAATGTTGGCTTACCTCCACTAATTTGGAAGCTAAATACATGGAAATTGTTGTGCTTTTATAAAACATCATTGATATACCTGCCAAAAATCCTGAAACAACAAGCAAGGAAAAGCTGATCAGATTGTAATGTATTTGATCAAAGGTCAAAGATATTGAAAACATTAATTTGCATAAACAGGAAGGAAATCACTCGCAGCACTGCCCCTTGGTATAGCATAAACAAGTACAGAAACACACCTGACAAAGTCCTGATATACATTGGAAAAATTCAAAAAAACTGAATTTCTGAGTTAAAAACAAGTAATTCTAACCTGCATATAACAAGAAACTTTAAGTTTTAAGATTAAAAAAGTACAAGTTTTGCAAATACCACAGTTTTTCAATAGAAATTTAAAAGCTATTGATATCCTTTCAGATTTTAAGTAAGAATATTTATTCATCAAGAAGTGGAAAACAGGGAGGGTGGAATACTAATAGTGCCATTATCACTAATAAATATCTGATAAATGACCTATTTAACTTAAGTAGTGTATATACTGTACTTTGGGAAATAATCTAGTTTAAAACTTCATAAAATAGTTTAAACTCCTTATAAAATTAACAACATACATCACTTTCCACTGTTAAAAAGAAATGTTAAAGAAATCTACTCAAAATTCCAGTAACCACTTATACAATATTTAAACCACTTTGCTCTTTTGTGACATTTTTTCTAAGATTTTTGGCCTATAGCAGCACAGACCCACAGTCATCATGCTGCCCCCTCGAAACACCAGAATGCCTTGATATGATTAACTGTACAGACAAAATGTTCAGGCAAGTGTCTGCAGAGTGACTCTATGCCACAAAAAAAGAAGGGAACAGAAACTGGAAGAATTTGGGAGCATCTTCTGATTCACCAGTATCATTGACTTTATCCAATTATAATCACTCTACTATTACAAACATTGCTTTACCAGCTATAATAGCATGTAGTTCATCATCCAGATTTCTGATCCAGCGTAAGAAGCAGCTAGTGCCCTGTGTTAAGGAGAAAATACAATAACTTTAGTTATTTTGATTTGTAAAAACTCATGAAAACCAAAACAACTGATGTGATTCAGTAGATGGCCTTGGAGACAAACTGGTGATCTTCTATCAGTTAAACTGAATACACAATTGAGAAATTAGGAACAACAATCTGTGTAAGTCATTGCTCTGGACCGACTCCACAAAGTTATCACACATTATATTTTTATTGTGCTGATTTTTCAAAATAAGCTCATAAAATCTACTTTTGCCCCAGTGTGGGATGTTGAGGAAAATCTCATTTCTGTGAAATGACAGATAAACAACAAGACTGTCAAGCCAGAATACTATACCCATCTTAACACTGAAGGCCAAACAAAGACCTTTTCCAAACATATAAAAGCTGGAGAAAATTCAGCAGCAGTAGACCTGTGCTACCAGAGAAGGCAGTTCTTTAGGCAGAAAGAATATGATACCAGACAAGAATTTAGATCTATAAAAAGAAATGAAGAGCTCTGAAAACAGAAAAATAAAGGAAAATTTAGAAGACATGTGTCTCATCTTTAATTGCTCTAAAAGTGAATTATCTGCCTAAACCAAGGCCCAACGAAACATGTCCCACTAGTCAATCTGGTCCCCTGGTTCTATGTGACTAAGGAGCTAGTGGTGCCTTTTTGTTTACTTGTTTTGTTCGATTTGATGAGACAAGAGTCTCACTATGTTTCCCAGATTGGCCTTAGTTGTTGAGCTCAAGTGAACCTCCTACTTCAACCTCTCAAGCAGCTGCTTCCACAGAAGTGTGTCACTGTACCTGCCCCAGCTTTTAATACAGCTCTTTATTGTTTCAGTGGGTGAAAATAAATCAAAAGAATTTTTGTGTTGTGATACAAAATAATATAAAATTCTAATTATAAATAAAGTTAACTAGAAAACAGCAATGTTCCTTCATGTATGCCTTGCCTATGGTTGCACTGTAACAGCACAGATAATGTGGTGACAGTGACCACATGACCAGAATGTGTAAAATATTTATTATCTGGCCCTTTTATGGAGCAAGTTTTCTGATCATGGGTCTAAGGCAAAAACATTAACCATGTTGTAGAGTTTATAATATTTGTAAGCATAAATGTACACCACAGAAATGGGAAGGAAGAATTACAAGTATAGTGCTATTAGGTTCTTACTCTATACATGAAGTGGTATAATGCTAAAGATACACTGATAAATTTAAATATGTTTTCCAAATGTTAAGGCAAACACTAAGTTAGAAAAAGAAATATTAGCAATGAGCCAACAATAAAGATAGAATGGAGCCATGCAAAAATATCAATCAATCCAGAAGGCAGAGAGAGAGAGAGAGAGAGAGAGAGAGAGAGAGAGAGAGAGAGAGAGAGACAGAGAGAGAGAGAAATGGGACAAATACGTAGAACAACTAGTAAGAAGTTAGAAGTTAGCTCAATAACATCATAAGTAGGCTGAGGGTAAATAGTCTAAACACACCAATTAAACATATACATGACCACACTTGATGAAAAAGGAAGGGCCAATGATATGCAGTGTAAAAGAAACCAACTTTTAAAATTAAGACAAATATTAAAAGAATATAAACATTATACCATCAAACACTAATTTAAAAAAAAGCTGGAGTAGCTATATTAGTATCAGACATAGTACAAAGATTATTATTAAAGATGAAAAGGAACATTACAGGCCAGATATGGTGGCACATGCCTAGAATCACAAATTTGAACCCATCCTAGGCAACTTATCAAGATCCTGCCTTAAAACAAAAACACAAAGAAGGAATTGGGATCTAGCTCAGGACCAAGGCTCTGGGTTCAATCCCCAAAACTAGAACTAAAACCAAACAAACCAACAAACAAAACCCAAAAGCAACATTAAAAATGAAAAAAGGATCAACTCACCAAGAAACAGATAAAAAACTGATTTATTTGCCTCCCTTTATCTTAATTATATTTCTATAAAGATATGGTGGCATGGAAAATTTGTTTCAAAAATCATTTGTAGCTCTGGAACATAATTTATGAATATGTCCCACAAAAATTTTTGACTCAGCTATATTTACTTACTTAAACAGTATTAGTTCATACCACCTCATCAAGTAGAGTAAAAGAAATTTTTAAAAATGAAACATAATATACACTGAGATAGTGGAGATGGTGGAGAGTAACCAACTTGAGACTAAAAATATTTAGGATAATCCACAAGGAAACATATAAAGGTTTATGTTATGAATAACTTAGGAAAGGAAAAAGAATGTGCATATAAACATAATTACCAATAGTCTGTCCTTAACTCTTATATATTCAGAGATTAGTAATGCTTCCTACTCACACTGTATTTTTATATCAGTAATATTTTAAAACAAGTGATTATCTGTACTTTAGAGTCTGCTGCTAATTTCCATTTCAAACATTTTTTCATACTTTTTTGAAGTAAAGTTTTACAAAAAATGATATATAACCATTTTATCTAAAATAACTCTATTTGAATCATTTTCTGCATTAATTTTGAGTTTAACAAGAGCACAACATACACACATACACACACATACATATATGTACATATACATGTAGGTACAAGTTGATCTTAATACACTTTCCATTTGGAATACCCATTTTATGTAATAGGATACGTCAATAATATTATATATTAGTAATTCCTGTTAAAAGCTTATTACTGGCAGTAATAAATCAAGAATAATCTCTGTGTTTAAATGTGGTCTTATCCCTATTTAGGCACATTTAAAGAAACAACCAAAAGGGCGAAAGAATGCTGTTAACTCATGAACAGTGAGTAGACAGAAATGAAAATCAGTCACAGCTTAGATAAGTTACAATAGAAAAAAAAATTATTTTTTTTTTATAGTTCAGGCTGGCTCTGAGCTCACTATGTAGTCCAGGCAAACCTCGAACTCAGCAATCCTTCTGCCTCTGCCTCCCGAGTGCTGAGATTACAGGCGTGAGCCACCATGCCCGGCACTGTGGTATGTGGTATTGATGGCTGGTAGGCGTGAGTCTCCACGCCCAGCATTGTATGTGGTTACGGGGATCGAACTCAGGAACTTGCGCTTGCGAGGCAGGCACCAGAACCACTGCTGAGCTAACCCTCTGGCCCCACAATAGAAAATTTTTATTCAACCTATTATTGACTTCAAGGGTCTGAAGCAATAATAACCAGGAAGTAAACAGGATTAATAAAAATAGCCCAGGTGTACTACCATTTTTGATATTAGAAATATCAGAAAATTTCTATTCTCTCAATATCTATGTATTTAAAAAAGAAAGCAAGTCTGGGAAACTTTAATATTAAATGTAAATATATCTACATATTCAAGCATATTAAATAACATCCTAAAGGAAGAAAATTCTCCAAACTAAATTCCTAGAGATACTTGAATATGTTAAAAGAAAGCACTAAATGAAATGACAGCTGAATTAAACTCGTATCTCATTCTCACAATAGCCATGTTATTTTTCATTTTTCTTTCCTCTTCTAACAATCTTACCTTGTATATACTAACAAAGGAGCCAAGAAAAGCGCCAAGCTGGAAGTTTTCTTTATTATAGAACAGGGAAAGTAGCCGGGATGGCTGTGTAAACAGATGCCTAAATGCGGAGGGGATTCTAAGGCAGCACTGGATCAAGTAGCCCACACTGAACATTCTGATGAAACCCTAGAGAAAATCGGAAGGAAATTAAACCCTGAAGTTTGAAAAAAATATGAATTTTACCATCTCAGAATCAATGCAAAAGTCAAAAATATTTAACGCAAGATTATATCACAAAAATTTCCATAATAATACCTTAAAACTTCAAACAATAACCTTAAAAATAAGGATAAAATCTTGGCGTAAATTTTCTTGGATTTACAAAAACTTGGGAAGTGTCATAAGCACCGCCTAAGTTTGCCTGTGCACCAAAATTCCATTTCTTCATATTCTGCTGACAGTAACAAGCATTTTTAAATTCCTAAACCATAAATGAATTGTAGAAACAAAGAAATGAATTTCAAAAAAATCATTAACAAAAATGTTTTGGGAAATTTTAATAGAAAACTATCCCTATTTAGTACAAGCAGGGATTCTTTTGATGAAAAAATAATTTCATTATTTGTTTAGGTCTTTGGTACCAACATTTTAAATTATTAGAGCAGAAGAGTTTTCCAGGAGGAAAAAGCTGTATCTAAGTTTTATTCCCCTGTTCAAGTGCATCAGATTAAAATATCTCTGGGGAAAGGCTGCTTTAAGGTACACTAAGCTAAACATATAACAACTTTGTAATATTTGTCTCTCTTCCTCGTCCTCTCCTCTCTCACTGAAAACAGAGTGAAGAAAAGTATCTGTCTATACTCCTAGCCTTGTTGCCCTAATTCCAAAAATCAGTTTTATTTTTACCCAACTGCAGCTTTCTTTAAAAAAAATCAAATTACGAGCAGTAAAATTGGTTAGCCTATCTAAAACCACTAGTACCAGACTAAAACACAAAACAAATTGCCCAGTTACATAAATTGCCAAGTATTTGCTTAACTGTAATTGTCTACTATTGGTTTGGTATGTAAAATGACTGCACTTTGATCTTGCCATTGATACTTTTTAATGTTATAATGTTGCTCTGAGGCAGGGATCATGAACCTTTCAGCGCTTTCAATGATACAAGCACTTGCCTGGCATGTGTGAGGCCATAAGTTTGATCCTCAGGACAGAAGAAAAAGTGAGCCAGGAGGGAAAATTTGGGAAAAGTGCATTAAAAACTACTGTAGAGGGGCCAGAGATTTAGCTCAGTGGTTCCAGCGCCTGTCTCACAAGCACAAGGTCCTGAGTTCGATCCCTGGTAACTACATACAATGCTGGGTGTGGTGACTCACGCCCACCAACAATCAATACCACATACCACAGTGCCAGGCATGGTGGCTCACGCCTATAATCCCAGCACTCAGGAGGCAGAGACAGGAGGATTGCTGAGTTCCAGGTTTGCCTGGGCTACATAGTGAGCTCAGGGCCTGCCTGAATTACAAAGGGAGACCCTGTCTCAAAAAAAAAAAAAAAAAAAAAAGCTACTGTAGAAATTTAAAAAGTACTCTACTGCTTTTGACCCTTCTCATACCTTTGGGGATGCTGAAGATAAATGTGGGCTTGGGCAGACACCAGGGTAACACTAGGCTTCATTCACACTCAGAGCACCATTATGGGCGACAGTTCCTCCTCTCTATAGTAACCTAAGGAGGCTGTTTGGGGATGTTGCGCGACTCAGTTCTTTTCCTCATCGAGTGGGGATTAGATAGAGCCAAAAAAAAAAAAAAAGTAGCTTTTAAAAGCATCAGACATTGTAAGAGGGCCATCCAGAACAAAGGAACTTGCAGCAGGTATGCCCCCCTGTGCCAGAATAATTGTGGTCAAGTAATTTTCTTCCCAGAGCAGTGGTGATGAGAGAAGTGCAGAGAGCCGGGTGGCAGGAGGGGAAGTGCCAGACCATTAGGAAGTAGGGGGTTCATGCCAGTGGAGACACCTCACTTTCCTACTGTGAACACTCTCTCATCAGCTCCATGTCTGTAAGAACACAAGACACATGCATCATTCTAAAACCAGGTGCCACTGTGCCAGGCTGTAGTGTGTGCAGTGCATCTCAGTGTACACACTCGCCCAGGGAGTAGATCACACGGCACAAGAGCATCTTCTAGGGTGTCCTGGGGGATTTGATTTTGTTTTTTTGGTACAGGGGATTGAACTGATGACCTTGCCCTCGCAAGGCAGGCATAGCACCACTGAGCTAAACCCCAGCCCCTGGAACTACTTCTAAGGACACATTAATACGAATGTTAATGACTTTTTTATTCTTACTTCATCTTGCTTACCTCATAAATTTTAGCTGAGTTTTGTTATTGTGGTGCTGGAGATCAAACCCAAGACCACCCACATGCTGGGCAAGTGCTCTACCATTGGGCTATAGCCCCAAGCCAAGGCAAGCTAATTTTTAAACAAGCTAAATTAAAATTCTTTAAGGGCCCGATAAGTGAATATTAAAAGGTAAATTATTGCCTATTCTCACAGTTATTTTTCAATTTAAATGAAATGAATAACAATTATTAATGTTAAATTTTCTATTCACATGGTAATTATTTTTAATAAGTATTAGAGCTACAGATATTTCCCACTGTTAAAGAAATAGATAATTTTATACACTTACTTTAATGCAGTAAGAGATGCAATTATCTTCATAGTGTTTGCAACATCTATGCCTTGGTCCATGCTTGCATCTGAAATCAAACCAAAAGCATCTAATTAAAATTCATATATGTATGTGTGAGCACTAGTGTATACATGCGTGCCTAAAGATGTGTTTATAACTGTCTCCAAAAGGAGAAAAATCACTATTCAATTTAAATGTCTCTAACTTTAGTATTGTAGGACACACTGAAGCAAGTAACAGATTTTTGTGGATTATTTTCTTGCTTCCATTTGATACATTGTATAGAATATGCAACTACAGTCAAAGTAACTTGAATGTGGAATATTAAAAACCACCATTAAGTATCTGCGACTAACTATGAAAACTATGTGTACACTACCTACAACTATTGTCAAATCTTTGGAAGCCTTAAATTGATTACTGCATAGTATAATGGTCATAAATCATCCATGAAGCCAGTATTTGAGCAAAAATCATACTGAGAATGTGTTCAGGTTACAGAAATATATACTTAATTATATTTGAGGGAGAACATCTGGAAAAGAAACATAATACAGTATTAGGATTCAAAATTCAGTTTTTAAATAAATATAGAAGTAGAAATCACATGGGACTTCAAAAAATAGGTTATTTGTAATTTAGCTGTGAACCACTTAACCCTCTAGTGTTTAATAAAAGCCCTTCTCCTGACAGGACTACTGTTCAAGTCACACTCTTTTTAATTGTTTGATGTGCTGGCTTCATGCAGCATAACAAAGTACGGAGGCCAAGTCTAGCTCACCCTCTTTCTCAAGGCTTCATGCTCCAAACTAAGCAGTGCTTATAACTTCTTGTGACTGATTAATTATTTTTATGACTGAAATAAATAACCTCTTTCATGAAGCAATGTTCTGGCTCTGTCTCTCTGTCATTCGCGATCTGATTAACAGAATCTTTCCAGAACTCTCCCCCGGAACTGTAGTTGCATTATACAGGCAGCTTTTCTGTGTCAAAGGTGCCAGCCACAGCTCACATGGATCTAAGTCCTGACACTTAGAATGTATGTGACCTATCTGGCCACGAGAAGTGTTGAGTGATTAAAGATGGAAGGACAAAAAGAGAAGAACCAGAGGACTGCCTCATGGAAACCATCACTCTTCACACTTTTAAGTGTCCTCTTTGAAGACATTTCAGTCTGTGATGCCAGAAGTGTACAGGAATTATTACATTCTGATGGGGACTCACTACTGTCATTGAATCTTTCTTTAGTTGCCCATTAAAAATGGCTTCCTAAGTCCTGGACAGTTTGCCTCTCATATTGCTTTGCTTCTGCATTATTCTGCATTGGGTTTTACTCTTGGGATCCTCTGAGATGACCCTGACAGGTTCTGCCATGATCCTATCACTCTGACACCCAAGCCGTCATCTACCATATAATTTACACTTCACTCTGATTTGGGCTGAAATGATTGCCACTGAAGGTAATCCATTCTCTTTCTTCCTCACTAGGGTAACTCCTCACTATTTTTGAACTTAATGATCCCTGCCACCCATCATTCCTTTCTTTACCCCTTTTGAGTTGAGTATGTGATAAAGTCAAGGAAACAATTTTTAAATTCAGTAAAAATTTGAGCACTTGTTCTGTGTTTATACCTTAGTATCCGGTGATTTTTACATGGTATTTCATTTAAGGCTTACAATAATTATTAATGGAGATTATCAGCTTCATTTAATAGACAAGGAAGCTGAGATGTACAGGAGTTAAATTACTTGAAGTCACAAAAGCCATGGAGGCAAAACAAGAATCAAAGACAGATTTTCTGATTTCTTAAAGGCTTCATCTCCCGATCGATGAGCCTCACCTTCTAATACTACCTATTTTTTCTGTCCTCTCTAAAGTGATCATTATCACAATTATTTTTATTTGCTGACCTTCTAAATTTCAAACCAATGAATTTATTAAATGTCTGAACTGGAAATTACATGAATATATGAAACAAAGTTTTTTTTCTGAATAACATAAAAAGAAAATATTTCAGTTGAGACTCCAAAACATTTTTACTCTTATAAAATACTTATTCCTTATTATTTCTATATCTTATTATTCCTTATTATCTTATTATTCCCTATTATTTCTATATCTTCTTGCATTCAGGAATTTTTCTTTTTCTTCTCCATAGCTGGCATATTCAATGAACATATATTAATAGGTTTCTTGAAGTCCTTGCTTAGGTTAAAATAGAAGAGTATTTCAATTTCATACGAATCTATTTAAAAGGCATGCAATGGTTCACCATCCTGTGAGAAAGAATAAAACACATTCACTTGCCATCATTTGCCTTTTCTATAAAACTTTATAGGCTTTTGGTTAAAATAAAAAAGTAACATTGTTGCCTAACAAGAAAGCAAAAATACCTTGGCATGCTACAGATATACAAAACAGTGATACAGTGTGCTGAAATACTAAGATAAAGAACTCACATTGAATCCACAAATTTCTTAACTAGAGTGATTATATTCATTCTTGGTTTTTCCTTATGTTCCTCCTGCTTTTGTTCCACTTTTGCATATGCTGCCTCTGGTGAATAAGAATGCATGGGGATTTCTTCCTTTCCTACAATGAACCTGAAGAAAAGAAGAAAACTATAAAACACTTTTCACCAATGAAAAAACAGGGGCTGTGGACAGATAAAATATGAAAATTTAAGCACTTAGAAAGGAGGGGAAAAAAAAGCCATTATTACCAAGAACTGCAGCCCATCCCGTTGAACGAACCTGATAAAATATCTAACTTATTACACAACATGGGTTTGCAAAGAATTTGTCATTTATGTAATCTGTGAAACTTTGGTCCTTGTTAGCACAAGACTTTGTTTCTTACTCAGGGGTTTGCAGAGAGAGTTTAAAATCTGTACTACTATCTGGTTGTTGTGGCTACTGTTGTTTTGAGGGTTTTGTTTTATTTTTATGGCACTGAGGATTGAACCCCAGGCCTTTGTGCAGGGCTGTATCCCACTCCTTTTCTTTTAACTTGAATCTTTATTGCAACATTATATATATATACACATCGTGATCACACACAGTATTGAAAATTTGTACCAGTATATGACATAATTTCTCATTTTTTTCCATTCCCCCTCCCCCCCCACCCCCCCCCAGCCATATAACCATAAGTTTTGTTTCTTTTTTTTTTTTTTTGAGGCAGGGTCTCGCTTTGTAGTTCAGGCTGGCCCTGAGCTCACTATGTAGTCCAGGCAAGCCTCGAACTCAGCAATCCTACTGCCTCTGCCTCCCAAGTGCTGGGATTACAGGCGTGAACCACCATGCCCGGCCTGTTTCTTTTTTTATTACCATCATATTTTTTCTTCCCCTTCTTACTTACCCTTACACCCCATTTCCCTTTGAATATTTTTTATTTCACAATATCTATCATATATTCTAGAGCTCACTTACATCTTCAGTTTCTCATACCACAGAAAAGATATAAAATTTACACATCTGTGACCTATTTATTTCACTTATGAGCATGTCCTGAAGGTATATCCATTTGAATATAAATAAATAATAAACATCATTCTTCATGACAGAGTAATACTCTATTTTATAGAAAAAACACATCTTCTTTATCCAGTCTCCACTTGATGGGCATTTGGGTTGTTTCCAAGATTTAACTAACATGAACTGAGCTGCTATGAACATGGGTGCACATATGTAGCTGTGATGTGAATTTTTTAATTCTTTCATGTACATACCTACCAGGGGAATAGCAGGGTCAAATGGGATCTCTAATCTAAGTTTTTCAAGGAATCTCTGCACTTAGTTAGAACTCTTGGAAACATTGGATTAGGAAAGACATTATGAACAAAACCTCTATGGCACAAGAACTAGCAGAAGAAATCAACAAATCTCATCCTATTAAAAAAGCTTCTGCACAACAAAAGAAACCACCAGCAGAGTGAAAAGGCAACCAACAAATTGGGAAAACATTTTTACCAGTGGTTTCTCAGACAAAGAGCTACTACTATCTAGATATACAAAAAGCTTAAAAAAAAATCATCCACCCCCAAATTTAAAGACCCAATTCAAAAATGGGCATCTGAAATGAACTGACACTTTTCAGAGGAAGAAGGAAAAGCACCTAAGAAACATATGAAGAAATGTTCAACATCACTATTCCAGTCCTTTTTAATTTTTTTTTTTTTGAGACAGGGTCTCGCTTTGTAGTTCAGGCTGGCCCTGAGCTCACTATGTAGCCCAGGCAAGCCTCGAACTCAGCAATCCACCTGTCTCTGCCTCCTGAGTGCTGGGATTATAGGCGTGAGCCACCATGCCCAGCACTGTGGAATATGGTGCTGATTGCTGGTTGATTGCTGGTGGGCATGAGTCACCACACCCAGCATTGTTGTATGTGGTTACCGGGATCGAACTCAGGACCTTGCGCTTGTGAGGTAGGCACCAGAACCTCTGAGCTAACCCTCCGGCCCTTAATTTTTTTTTTTTAATTTTCAGACAAGGGTCTCACTAAGTCACTAATTGTCTGAGCTAAGCTGGAACTTGTAATCCTCCTGTATCAGCCTCTCAGAGTGGCAAGATCATAGGTATTTGCCATCACACAATGAGGACAACACTATGCAGAATAAATGCAACACTTCCTCACGTCTTTCACAGGAACAGTTTCTCTTTCGGCCAGCACTGGCTATCTTGGACTAGTGGTCACTCTCTTGGAGAAGTTGTTCCTGTCTCAAAACAAGAGGAGTTAGTGATCCTTCTTCTGTGTTCTCACAGCCAATGAACCCCTAGGATGGCAAGCATCATGATAGTAGTCTACGCTCTCCACCAAACTGTGGTGATTGTGAGGCTAGCACAAAACCTGATATAATATACATACTTAACTAAGGCATAGTGAACAAATGAATGCAATAGGAGTTAGCATTTTCTGAGCACTTACTATATACACAACAAACACAGTGCCAATTGAGCCTTTTACAAATATTAAACTATTTAATACCCATAGAAGCACTACAGGTATCATGATTCCCAGGAGAGTTAAGCATGAATATCTTGTTAACAGGCAATAAGTTGTTAGCAATTATTTGGTAACAGAACCATCGCTCAAAAGTGTGGTTCATTAAGGAAGGCACTATGTACACTTCTAACTATGTCTTAAAGTATGGCAAATCCAGGGTCAGTACACCATCAGCTATTGCCCTGGCTTCTCTTCCATGGTTTCTATTGACTGTCTATCCCCAGTATTTTCATCTGTAAGACACGTAAAAGTCAAATCATCCTTGATATAATTTTTAGAGGAGGCTTCTTAAAAGTATAGATCTGTACTTGCTATTTCCATACTCAACACATTTCATTGTTTATGGCCTACTAAATTAACTATCAACTTCAAGTTTAAAACAGTGCCTGGGACAGAGTGAATGCTTGCTCTGAGAGCTATGATTATACAGTATAGTTAAATGAACTACTAGCCCTACTACAAAAAAACCAACACCTCACTACTGTTCTTCTTATCTGGAACATTCTTCCCTACATCTATGCTAGCATCTTATCTGCCTTTTGCAATCAATCTTTTTTTTTTTTTTTTTGAGACAGGGTTTCGCTTTGTAGTTCAGGCTGGCCCTGGGCTCACTATGTAGCCCAGGCAAGCCTTGAACTCAGCAATCCTCCTGTCTCTGCCTCCCGAGTGCTGGGATTACAGGCATGAGCCAACACACCGGGCACTGTGGTATGTGGTATTGATTGCTGGAGGGCATGAGTCACCACACCCAGCACTATATGTGGTTACTGGGGATTGAACTCAGGACCTTGCACTTGCCAGGCAGGCGCCAGAACCTCTGAGCTAAATCTCTGGCCCTTGCAATCAATCTTAAATGCTCTTTCATCTCACACTCTTCTACCCATCCTCTTTAAAGGAAAAAGTAATTTGTGAGCTGTATAGCACTCAACTTTTTTTTTTGTCATAGCATTTGGGTTTTTCTATTTTATAGGTAATTCCATGCAAATTTCCTGCTTCCATCTTTACCTCTATCCACAACCCAGGGACAAACACTAAGTTAGGTCTGCCTAAAGGTTGCTGAAATAACCTACACTTCTCTTTTGTAACATATTTACAATTGTAACATAATAACAATTGATACTGTCTTCCTTACTAAACCACAAATTCCAAAGACAGAGATTGTATCTGGCTCACCAATGTATTCTTAAGGTACAAATCTTAGGCTAAGAAATAAAAGTATACCAAATAAATGCGGAACAAAAGGTACCTTTGTAGCCTACATCTTATCTTGCAAATGTTTAACACTTAAAATATAAGTGCTGAATTCAACTAAAGTTTAATGTATTAAACTTGGGTATTTTTTGAATGCTCATACTTAGCAATTAAAGGATAATTTTCCACAAGTGAAACAATATGTTTTCATAGTAGAGTAATAATGATCTGTATAAGATGATCACTTCCTCCAAGTGATAGTATTCATTTAAATTTGGGAATGGTGACCATTGTCCTATGTATGAGACATTTTATATCTTTTCTTTATCAAACTTTAATGTTGCCAGGAAGTAAAATTAAATTTGGCTACAAGTATTATTTATTCTCTCCCTTTTATAATTAATACTAAATGTCTTTTACATGATATAAACTTATAGCTCATGCCTGCAAAAATATCAGGACAGCCAAAAGTGAAAAGATGAAGACTAACAAAGTCTTATGTAAGATAATACATTTTGGAAGCCTACAAAAATAAAATACAATGACCTATGTTATTTTTTAACAATGATATTTGACAATGATAAGTACATTTGGCTTTTGGTTCTATTCTTCTGAGTATAAATTTAATATCTTTGAGAATAAACAATTCCCAGTGTGGGAAATCTAAAATGAAATCACATCTGTTTAGTGAAAGGAGATATACAATATGACTAAAACGACAATTCATAATACTTAACAATTTCCCTTGACAACAAGAATATTAGCATGAATAAACATTTTCCATAACATTGTTATATAATAATCTATGGAGAAAAATTTTAAGGGAAAATAGTCCAAACTTCCCCCTTATTACAAGTGGTTTTGAAGAAGACAAAAATATATCTGAGTTGTTGCAAAGTTTTGAGTTTGTTGCAAAGTTTCTGAGAGTTTTCATTTCAGAAAATCATCTTTTGTTTTTTTTACCAATTCCCAGTTAAAACAGAATGGTTTATAGTCAGTGTTTAAACAACAACAATAAAGTTATTTTTTAAACAAATGTATGAGTTTTTAGTGAAAAACATAAGGTAAGAAAAATACTATTGTAGATTATGACTTAGAAAGTTTTTGTTACCACCAAGCTTTCACAAGCAAAAATATTCAAAGTCACATAGTGGACTTGATTTTTTTTTTTCCTCCAAAACCAGTTTCCTTGCATGTCACCTGATTTTGTTAGTGGGACTTTTTTTTGAGTGTGTCAACATTTTTCTGAGATTATGAGGAACAGGGAAAAAGAAAAACTGAACATATCAGTCAGTAGGTCTTCATTTTCTTTCAAGTCTTAAGCTGTCTTTTTCTCTTTAATCCTCCCATGTCACTCAAATTTCAGTCCTATTTTGTCTTTTTACCTTGAAGTTCTCTCTTTTTCAATATCCCAAAGATGGTGATTAGACAAATTATTCTGAAAAACTGTCTTCAACCTGCTCAGAATTCTTTAGTGGCTCCCTACTGCTCACCTTATCAAGTCCAAGTTTGTCTTCTCCACGTACAATCCCTTTCTGCAGTCTGACCCTACTCTACTTCCCACAATACCTTATATTAATTAATATAAATTTTTCTTACTAAAAGTAGCTTTTCTCATGCCTGTGTCACATTTCATGCCTAAAATTTTCATCAAGGCACTTTTCCTCTTGATTTGTAGTTATATAAAATTATCCTTCAAATACACCTTAAAGCCTATCTCTGTAAGATTAAAAGTAACAACGATGGTACAAATTTTTACTTATGATTTGCCAGGATTGTTCTAAATATTTTTATGTACTAACTCATTTGATCCTCAGAATAACTTTATGAGACAATCACTTCCCCAAATCCTGAGGGCTAATTTTTCCCTGTAATACTTGCAGTAAGTATCATGTAAATAAGCTTAATTATCTATTATATGCACTTTGAATAATAAAATAGGGGAATACTTGAAACATAAGCAGGAAGAATGCTAGTTTTAAAGTCAGTGTATATAGTTACTTATGTGATATTAAATTAGTCAAACCTACTAAGTGTTGCTTTCTTCATCATATTACATGGGCATAAAAACATTCATCTCATAGCTAAATCTTAGAAACAACCCAAATGCCCATCAACTGGAGAATGGATAAAGAAGATGTGATTTTTCTATAAAATGGAGTATTACTCTGCCAGAATGATAAGTTTGAGTCATTTATATTCAAATGGATATACCTTTGGGACATACTCATCAGTGAAATAAATAGGTCACAGATGTGTAAATATCATTCCTGTTCTCTGTATGAGAAACTGAAGATGTTAATGAGTTCTAGAATGTATGATGGATAGTGTGAAATAGAAAATATTCAAATGGCTGGGCATGGTGGCTCACGCTTGTAATCCCAGCACTCGGGAGGCAGAGACAGGAGGATTGCTGAGTTCAAGGCTTGCCTGGGCTACATAGTGAGCTCAGGGCCAGCCTGAACTACAAGGCAAGACCCTGTCTAAAAAAAAAAAAAAAAAATTCAAACGGAGATGTGTGGAGGGGTAAGTAACAAGAGGTAAAGAAAAAAAAAATGTGATGGTAATTAAAAAAAGGCAAACAAAGCTTATATACTTAGGGGTGGGGATTGTGATGGGAAAAAAGGAGAATTAAATTGTGTCATCTACTGGTACAAATTCCCAGTATTGAATGTGATCATGATGTGTATATACAATGTACCAATAAAGATAAAAATAAACCAAAAAAAATTTCATCTCACAGAATGGATGCAGAAATTAAATAATCTATGTAAAAATGCTTGCTGAAATATAAAATACATTGCTAATGGGAACTAACATTTATAGAGTATAAATCATGTGCCAATTATATGTTAAGAGATGGACTATGAGGTAAAGAAAAGACTCTACCTATAATTAAGATCTAATATATGTTTGATAGAATATGTCCCATTCATGATTTGGTACCAATAATCAATTCCTTAAACTTTTTGGTAGTGGTTCATGTACAGTTTGTCTTTCAAACTCCTTAAGAAAGTTCTTGTCTTTCTTTACTAGCAACTTACAACATAAAGCAGACACCAGGCCCCAAAAGGAGTAGCTGACTAACTGTTAAGGGAAACTAATCTAATAAATTGCTCTCCCAATGAACTATCCATAAAGATTTGCAATTATTATTATGCCTTTTACAACTGCTAACTTAAAATTTTAGTCGATTCATTTTAATCATATATATTTTAGTAGTTAGCTCATAAATTTTCACTCAATGTAGAGATAAATAAAATGTTACTCACCTAAGTGCTGAAAATGTAAATCCTTTCAAGCCATCTTTACACCTATAACAAAAATTCAGTTATAAAATGTTTTGAAATACAAAGTACTAAATTTGTAGATATCAAATCTTTTTCTAAGAATGATGATCTAAAAGGTGTAACTCTCAATAACATGATCCCAGCTTTCCAAATGGTCAAACAAGCAATGAGCAATACAGCCACTCATTTTACATAAAACCATTAGTACAATACTTTGCTACAGCATCTTAACTAAACCAAGGCTCAGTTCACTATCATCTAATTGCTCTGTCTGGACATAAAATGAGAGCTGAGAACAGAGAATTCTTCATTTTTTCCAATGCCCTGCAGAGTGACTTCTATGATTATAAACACTGTATATACTTTTGGAGTATTATATATAGGCCCATCCAAGGTCTCTATTTCTCTCTTCTTAACTTAATGAATGCAGAGCAGTACAGAGTTGGCAGGCCCAGAATTCATCATGCTTCAAATTCAGCACGACCATTTTACCTGCCCATTTAGTCCAATCAGAACAAATAACATAGCATAGGGAACAGGGCCAGGGTAGGGAGAGGGTAAAGGAGAGAATTCCAACTAGTATTCTGAGTGATTTACTATTTACATCACAACTCCATGGATAGAATTTTCTCTATTCTACATCTGTACATCTGTTCAACCAATGCAAAATCTTCCCAGAGGTTACAATATTTATAGCAGTCAGAATTTAGGAGGAATAGAAAAATAAACTGTATGTGCATTCAATAGCCACACTTTTCTCCTACCTACCCTCGTAAAATTGTATTGTCTTTAACTGGGGAAGATACAACTTACATTGTAAAGAAAAACAAAAATTCTCATATTTGCAAAAAAAAAAGTTTAAAGGTAAGAATCTGATTACCTTAAAGGGCCTCTGAAATTCATTATCAAAATCCCTTAATGAAATCTATAAAGACTAATGAGATATGATCAAAACACATGGTGAATGTGTACTTTTTTTTTAGTATATGTGCTGCCAAAGCGAGCACAATATGTACATGTTGTAGAAACCTATGACCATCAAAGACATTGCCACTAATCCTCCTCAGCCCAGTTCCTTGCTTCAGCTATATTTCTTGTCATTTTCTGAAGTAGTTCTGCAGGTCCTTGTCACTGAGTATCTTTAGTTGCACTATTGTGGTTGCCTAGGTGCTTTTCTGATGCAAAATATTTACCTTTCACGGTCATTTGGACTGAGAGGAAGAGCCAAAAGTCACACAGAGTCAGATCCAGTGAATAAGGTGGAAGAAGATTCACCATGTTTTTATTTGACAGAAATTACCATAAATGTGTGCTTAATATGGAATAATCATACAATGTGGTGAATATTGAAATTTAAAAATGAATTACAGTAAAAGACACATTTCCATTAATCCCCTTCAACATATTTCCCCTCACTTTGAACATACTTATCCCACTATTCTTGGCAATGTCTTATACTGTAATATGATTTTTAAAAATTTAAACATTCACCATATATGGATTATCCCTTATATATTAATATTAAGACCTTGAATATTACAGTACAACTTCAAATATAATTGATCAATTCTTTCTGTATGTGTTTTGCACAAGAAAATGCACAAAAGAAATCTATCTTGCTTTAAAAAATATACAGTACATATAAATACATGTAAAACAGCACAATCTCTGAAAAAAATTAATGCACACAGAAATGTTTAAAACATTTTAGAGTTTATTTCAATTAAGGACATGGTCTCTTTTGTGCTCATGTGAATAGAGAGAAATGTAATCTCTGAAATACAGAAACATATAAACATTTTATTTCCTGCACGGCATGAAAGTAAAGGCAAAAGAATTTGCATATCAAGCTAAAAGATATGCATAAGAAATTAGAGCAATGGGCTGGAGATTTAGTTCAGTGGTTCCGGCGCCTGCCTAGCAAGAGCAAGGTCCCTGGTTTGGTCCCTGGTAACCACAAATAACAATACCAAGCGTGATGAGTCATGCCCACCAGTAATCAATACCACATACCACAGTGTGGGGCGTGGTGGCTCATGCCTGTAATCCCAGCAGTCGGGAGGCAGAGGCAGGAAGATTGCTGAGTTCAAGGTTTGCCTAGGCTACACAGTGAGCTCAGGGCCAGCCTGAACTACAAAGCAAATTTATATTTTCTAGTCTGAATAAAGTGTTTCCTAATAAGTAGTATAGCCAGGCTTGGAGGCCCACACCTTTACTAGCACTGTTGGAGGCTGAAGCAGAGGATGGTACATTCCAGACCACCTAAGTAACTCAGGGATTCAAGGCTCTGTCACAAAATTTAAAAAAAATAAAAAGAGCTGGGGAGGCAATCCAGTGGGAAGGACCTGAGTTCAATCCACAGCGCACACACACACAAATCCCAGATGGGCAGAGTGGTAAGAGCATACACGCTAGTGCCTAGTGACTAGAAAAAAAGAAAACAACAGATTAATTAAAAGATTATGTACATCTGGGAGAAAATTTTAGCTTTGGTACCTCATTGTTAAAGACTTCCATTTACCTTTGTCAATGCTGAATAGATAAGAGGTTCTGCCAACTTTGGTTAGTCCACGTAGCATATTTGTCACATCGAATAATACATTTAATTGAAGACCAAAACATCAAAAAATAGCTTTCAAGTATAAAAGAAGTATATACTTATGAGTCTGCAGTTTCATTACGATGGAAGTTTGCTTCATTCAGTAGAACCCTGGGGGAAGCACTCCACACTGATAAAGTCTTAACATGGATTCCTAAAGGGCCATTCTTCTCTCTATTTATGTGTATAGGTTTGCTAATGTAATTGAATGTCAGATGTCTATGTCAAAAGAACAAAAGTAATTATCCCCCTAAAAAAGAATCTTTAAAATGTAAAACTGTAAATATAAAGGTTTAAATAAGCCCCATTGGAAGGTTCCTCATCTTTCTACAGAATTGATTATTACAATGTAAATCAAATCATTTTCTTCATCTAAGGATTAATGCTCACTGATTTTTGTAGCTATTATCACTGAGTGCTACTCTGTATAAGGATGTTAACACCAAAAAAACAGGATCCCTGCTTTCACGCAGCTGGCATTCCAGAAGTGGCAGTAAACAAGACCGCCATATCATGAAAACTGCTAAGGTAAGAAACCAAAAAGACCAGAGTGAATAGTGATGGAGTCACTATTCATTATTTTACAGTCAAGAAGAGCCTCTCTGAGAGGTAAACGATGGTTACTGCATCAGAAACCTTGATGAACTGAGGGAAGGATTTCGGTCTGAGGTAACAGCAGCAAGTGCACAGCCCACGATGACAACCTGCTGAGAGTCAGGACAGCAGCCAATGGACTGTTTCACTGGGACCGAGAAGCCGGTGTAGGAAACCAGGTCAGGTCATCACAGCAACGGAGTGGAGGGAGAGAATGATCCACAGTGCATGGAGAATCCTTAGGCTTTCTAAGGGTTTTGGAATGTTCTCGGCAAGGGAGTGACATCAGCTGTCCTAACTTTCCACAGAGCCATTTTGGCTGCTGGGCTGAACAGAAACCGAATCAAGGAGAGTACAAAGGGTGGGATAACTGTGAAGGGGAAGCCAAGTATTAGAAACTGGAATGTATTTCAAAAGTATGCTAGGGTACTGATGATATGAATGTGGGGTAAAGAAGATTAGTCATTATTAGTGACTGTAATTTTTTTTCAGATCTCTTAGTTTATTACCAATATTTCATATACTTCCAGTTCCCTGATGTTCACAACTTTATTCACCAGATCTGGCAGTGACTGTAATTTTGAAACATGTTTCCTTGGAGAAAACAGGAAAATAAAATAATCATTTATTCAAAGTGAAGATACTATCAGATGAATAGCTTCAAGGACAAAATCAAAGATTTGTTTTGGGCATGTTAAATTTGAGAACTATTTGAGTTCATTAAATGGAAAAGTGAAGGAAGGAAGGACCTGGTTATACAAACCAGAGGTCATGGAAAAGGACTGATTCATTTATATGTAATAGTTAAACTCGTGAGGCTAGACACTCATATGGGAAAGAAGTGTAAACAAAGAAACTATACAAGGACTGAACATGTTATTCTTTCATAGCCTTTAATGCAAAAAAACCTCTTCTCAGGAAAAAACAAAAATAATTTTTTTCTGATCAACTCATTCTCTAAATCCTATTTTTATTTTCAAGTGTACATACTGTAATTAAATATATATGATGTACATAATGTAATGTTTTTATGTGTAGACTAATCTATACATATAGCTAAGTCCATATTTAATGAATCTTTATAAGATTTGGTGATAAGGTAAAACAATGTAAAATAGAATCATAAAAAAACAAAAAGGAAAAGAAATATGAAGCATATCAAATAACTTAGTAAACAAAAAAATTGCAGAAGCTTAGATCAGAATTATATACTATGGACAATAAATGACAAAGAAGCTTAACACTATCATTATCAACACAACATTCTTGGTCAAACACAAAAAGTTTGAATTAGAAGTATAAATGATAAGTAAAAAAAAAATTCTTTTTTCTCCCATTATACTATAGTGCTGTATTCCTAGGAGATGGATTCACTTTATTACAATATGGCACCAGCAGATGTCGCCACAATATAGTTTTTGGAAGAATTTGTAGTCCAATATGATTTCTCTATCCAACTTTTCGTAGGTTTTCTGCTAACTATACATTTATGAGGACTCAGAAATGTCACTGATCTTAACTAAATTATTTTAAGTAAATATTATGATATTAGATTTTTAATGTTAAGTGGTAGCCTTGTTCCCAACCCCTATCATTCCATACAATTATAAATGTTTAAGAACACCCTGCTAGACACCAACATAAAACTTGATGATGTAAATATGATTGTATTTTCTCAAGTGAGCTGAAAACAATGAAAAGTACTTTGGTTCTTTATAAAATGTTTTCTACTCAGCTTCTATAACTTAATAAATACAAATGGATGTATAAAATATTTTATAAAGTGTTTAAAATATTTCTTCAGAGACAATGTATACTGGTGGTATATGTTTGCAATAATGTAGACACTTGTCAAAATTTCTCTCCCAGCTTTGAGGAAAATCACTTAACCTTATGGCTCAACTTCTCTGTCTATTAAAAAAGATACTGGGCTGGGGGATATAAATCAATGGTGTAGCATTTGCCTAGTACAGTTGAGTACCTAGGTTCAATCCTCCTCATGGGGGAGGGATGGGAGATAAGGAGGGGAGAATGGGGGAAGGTAGATGGAAGAGAAGTATTAATTAAATAGTTTTCAAACTGAAAAAACACAAATTCTTTCTAGAATTTTCTGAAATTATAATGCCAATGAACTAAGGATAATTATTAGGCAACTACAATGAAAAAAGGGAGCAAGAATCAATTGTGGCAGCTCTGATTTACTTTTACTTTTTATGTATTGAATTAGTTACAAGGAAACTTAAATATTAGTATTATGTTAAATATTATGTATTATTATATGTATCTTTATTATTTCAACAAATCGTTAATTGAGCACTAATATATAAAACAAGTTCCTATTTTAAGAAACATAAGGAAGGGAATTTGGAATATCAATAAATCAAATGCAGGGAAGATTATTTTGTTTGCTTTATGAACACTTACATCTTCAAATATTTTCAACAGAATTCTACTAAAGTGAATTTCCCAATATATTAAACATGGTTTTTACTCTTTAAATTCTGTAAACTATATTCATCTCATACAAAATGGAACACTAATTATGGGCTTTGTCCTCAATAAACCAAAGAAAGTTACAAAATCCAAGACCCACTCATGATCAAAACCATACAGAAAATCAGAATAGATGGACTTTATCTAAAACTAATACAAGCTGCTTATGAGAAACCAACAGCCAGCATCATACTAAATAGGCAACAACTGAAACCTTTTACACTAAGATCAGGAACAGGACAAGGATGTCCATTGTCACCATTTTTTTTTTTTTTTGAGACAGGGTCTCACTTTGTAGTTCAGGCTGACCCTGAGCTCACTATGTAGAACAGGCAAACCTTGAACTCAGCAATCCTCCTGCCTCTGCCTCCCGAGTGCTGGGATTACAGGTTTGAGCCACCAAACCCGGCATCTGTGGTATGAGGTACCCATTACCAGTGGGAGTGGCTGCCACACCCAGTATTGTTGTACTTGGTTACCAGGGATCAAACCAGGGACATTGCGCTTGTGAGGCAGGCACTGGAACCACTGAGCCAAATCTCTGGCCCCACCATTCTTGTTCAATATACTGCTGGAAACATTAGCCACAGAAATTAGGCCAGACAAAGAAATAAAAGGAATAAAGATAGGTAAAGAAGAAGTTAAACTGTCATTATTTGCCGATGACATGATTCTCTATATAGAGAATCCTAAAAACTCAACCAAATCTATCACAATAGATTTGAGACTTAAACATTAAAACAGAAACAATAAACTTGCTGCAAAACGGGTTAGGTAGAACTTTTGGACACACTGACTTAGGCAGAGAATTCATGAACAAAACCTCTACAGCACGAGAACAGAAAGAATCAACAAAGGGATCTCATCCTACAGCAAAAGAAACTACTGGCACAGCTAAAAGATAACCAAGAACATGGGAAAAAGTCTTTACTAGCTTTTTCTCAGACAAAGGGTTACTATCTAGAATATACAAAGAACTAAAACAAATCAGTCCCACCAAGTTTAAAGACCCAATTCAAAATGGGCATCTGAAATGAACAGACACATCTCAGAGGATCAAGTAAAATCAGCCAAGAAGCATATGAAGAAATGTTCAACATCACTGGTCATTCAGGAAATGCAGATGAAAACAACACTGAGATTTCATCTCACTCCGCAAAGAATGGCTGCTATTGCAAGTATCAACCAGCAATAAATGCTGGTGAGGCTGCAGGGAGAAAGGAAACCTTCTCCACTGTTGGTGGGAATGCAGATTTGTGCAACCATTGTGGAGATTCCTCAGAAAACTAGGATTAGAGATCCCATTTGACCCTGCTATTCCCCTGCAAGGAATATACTCAAAAGAATTAAAAGAATCATATCAATAAAGACATATGTGCACCCATGTTCACAGCAGGTCAGTATGTGACAGCCCAATCTTATAAATGCCAATCTTAGATGCCCATCAACTAGAGACTGGTTAAAAAAGATGTTATTTTTATATATAAAATGGAGTATTACTCTGCCATAAAGAACAAGTTTCATTTATGTGCAAATGGACCCACCTTGAAGATACATTAATAAGTGAAATGAACAGGTCACAGATAATGTAAATACCATATCTTTTCTTTGTTATGAGAACCTGTAGATGTAAATGAGCTCCAGAATTATGATAGATTTTGTGAAATAGGTAATATTCAAAGGGAATGTGGTAGGGAAAAATAATGAGGGGAAAGAATAAGTATGATTTGAAAAGAAAAAGAAAGCACATGTATATAGGGGGTGAGGGGTTGTGAAGTGGGGGTGAGATGGATAAAAATGAGAATTAACTCATGTCATACACTGGTATGTTTCCTAATGTTGAATGTGATTGTGAGCTGTATATAAAATGTACCAATAAAGAATTCAGTTTAAAAAAAGGCTGGGTATGGTGGCTCATGCTGTAATCCCAGCACTCAGGAGGCAGAGGCAGGAGTATTGCTGATTTTGAGGCTTGTCTGGGCTACATAGTGAGCTCAGGGCTAGCCTGAACTACAAAGCAAGACCCTATCTCAAAGAAAAAAAAAAGAAAAAAAATGAAATCTACTGAGACAAGCTGTGGTTATGGGTAATCAATTGTGATTGGATGTCCCCAGATGATTACTGTATATTTTTTTCTGGTGTGTCCTAAATATAAATTGGAAACATTTGGACTCAAACTTACAGTAAGAACCTCAAAAGAATCATATTTCTTCTTAAACTTCCAAAAGCTGGAACTGTTTTTGCTTTAAAATCCAAACTAGGAAGGTCATCCTTCAAACTGTCTTCAGTTGCTAGACAACCAGGAATCACCTTCAGATTGTTTCTTTAAAAAATGTTAATTAGGATAAATTTCCCTCTCAACATGAGCCAGTAAAAGGAATAGCAGTCAAACTTTAAAATACTTACAAAAGGAGCAGATTGTGATTTCACTGGGCTTAAAATGAAAGGCCAGCTTGCAGTTTCCCAGCCAATGGATGTGTTTAGATTTGAAAAAACCATAGGCAACAATCAACTAAGATCAAAACAGTGTTTCATGTAAACCCGAAGAAAAAAATTAGCAAATGTTTTAAAGCATGGCACTTCTAGGTACAAAAACTATTTACATTAAACAAAATCATAATTATGATACTGACCCAGTCTATTTTTTAAAGACTTCAATATTGGCAAGTATTTTCATGTTTGTTCCCTTCTATAATGGTTGTAAAAAAGATGAAAACAAATGCTTTCAATTAAATAAAATCTTTGAACACCATTAATTTATTTTAAATGCATAGTAGTATCTATGTCATTACAATAATGGCAATTAGTTTTCACATTGAACAAAAAGAATGGCCACTTGATGACACAAGATTAGGTTATAATTTTTCACAAAGTTCTGCTTTATTTAATACTAAAGTTCAAAGCTGAAATAAGGAAAATATGTATCTTTGAGTACAAGAGCAAAATCACTTTAGAAATTTTTGGAAACTACTACTTTCTGTTTATCCGAGGGTTCAAAATATTTTCATACAAAAGAAATGCATTCATGTTAAACACTTGAGCTCACTTTTTCTCCAAGATTGTGAATTTAATTGGTTGTGTATACAATAATGGAAATTGGGAGAGTGAACACATTGGAATCTTGCTAGCCAAGAGAATGTTTTTAAAAATGGACTACTAAAACTAAAGTAATTGCAGAGACTACATTTCATAGACAAGAAACCACAATCCAGAGAGATAAATGATCTGTCTGAAAGAGTTTGATCCCCAAATAATCCTAAACAATGGTAAACCCATCCTGAATCAACCCACTTTCAGGTCTCCCTTCTGTCTCTCTTAGGCAGAAGATATCTCTCAATAAAACTTGTCCTACTCTTAAAAAAAAAATCATAGTATAAGCCATCCCAATCATCAAACTGTGTATTTGCTCAAGTCTCAACTTATAAAAAGAAATATTACAGAGACATAAAAGGATCATGGGCTATATAAAAGAAACCACTCCATACATGAAGTAGATGAAGAAAGCACAGAGGGAAAGCACAGATCACCAAGACATCTCTTTCAACTTGTATTACGCAGACTTTAAAAGAGACAAAGAGCATGGATAATCTTTAAGAAACCAAATTCAGGTCCTCATTTTCCCATGTTCTCTATCTAAATGTAATACTAGTTTTTCCTTACCCAACTTCCCTTTACAAGAGCTATTTTTCATATTAGAACAGCAAAAACATGATTCCTCTCCCAGCCTACCAAATGCATAAGCTCTAAGAGCACACCCCAACAAATGATGCAATCTGTGCCTGTACAAAACGCCACACAGTTCTGATCCAGGTTAAAGTCTGAGAACCACCAGCCTCAGTTTTGTTACAGTGACATCTAAAGGGTTTTTTTTGTTGTTGTTGCTGTTTTGTTTTCAACTACAAAAATATATTTCTTGCTCATGCCTTATGTCAAACAAGTGTTGGGTTGGCTCAAGTATAGGTGATCTTTAGTTTGAGCCTTAGTGTGTTATAGAAATATGTACCAGAACTACTATTAATTGTCAGGGCAGGGGGAAAAAGAGAATATATGGAACTTTATGTCTCAAAGTGTTTGCTCATAAGTAAACATAAATCACTTCTACTCATATTTTTTTTTTAGTGATAGCAAGTCATAACTCCAGGCATGATGTCAACAGAGAAGGGAAGTGTAATGCTTCCTGCAAGGAGGGATAGCAAATAGTTTACACAATAACATAATGTGACATATAGTCCAAAACACATAATTGTTGGAAATCAATTGTATTTGTTTATGTACTTAAGGAAATTCACAATACAACTGCCTTTTCCACCTAAAATACTATCATTAGTATTCTTCACATTAACTTACCCTTTCATTTTTAGTATCATTATTAAAGATATTTCTAACACTGGCTTCAGAAATAGGTTTGTCTATAATATACTAAATGATATTTTACAGTTTTACATACAAATAAATCTGTGTATATATTCTGAGCTTCACTCTTACTAATTACTAAAGCTTTGAGAAATTTCACATTGTTTGGTTCCATAACTCAAGCCCACTATATAGTAGTACACAACACTCAAGTCGCTTAGCAATAAGAGATTTTATATGTGTAGCAAGGAACAAAAACAACACAAACCCTGCATTTTTGAGTAATCATGTTCCTAATTGGGAGGTAAGTTTATGGGATTCATATTTAACAATAATTCTAGACTTCATATTTTGATATTCAGTTTCTGAAGAAATTTAATTTTTAGTCAACTACTTCAATCCTCCTTAAGAATGCCCAAGGATTATCTTTCAAGTTCCATTAGTTTCATTATATTGATAATTTAGTATCAATTTATACTTATATGTATGTACGCATAACCTAAACAGAGGTTTCCAATCTTTCTGGGAACATTTCACATATCCTGGATGAAATATTACAGTGATTATAATATAAATTCCAAACCCAAAAGGTGGGAATGGGAATGCTGCTGATAGGCATGACTAGGATTTGTAATCCAGCAAAGGAGAGTAGACCATGAAGTTTGTAAGCTGGGACACTGTTCACAGACCTCTCTCAATCACACAGCTAAGTATTCACAAATATTTACTAATAGTTGATCATATATCAGGTAGGCAGGCTGACAAGTGTAATTACCATTCTACCCAAAGTGAAAGAACTAAATAATCAAACATTAAATATTATATTGACCAGTAAGGTAGCTCATCTACTTAAAACTGTTTTCATATGTGAAAGTTATCTGAGTTCTGTAGAAATATAGCAAATAACAGGAGTACATTGTATACACCAATGCATGTATTTTTAAAAGTAAATTTCTGCAACAAGTTCTTGCTTTACCAGCTTCAAATGGTGAATTTTACAAGTGTAATATTTCATAGATAAAAATCTTAGAGTACTTAATATACAAGCTATTTATACTTAAGAAGAAAATATTTTAAAATATATAATATACTTATGTCAAGAAATGTTGTGAAACATTTAAAGAAGTTAACAAAGGTTAAAGATGTAGGTCAGTGGTAGTGCACACACAATAACCAAGGGCCCAAGCCCAATGCCCAGCACCACACACACACACACACACACACACACAGAGTAAACAAGATCCTATGTGTATACTTACTTTATGTATTCTATGTGTGTGTGTGTATATATAATTATATATATAGACATATACGGACACACATTAATAATTATAAATACACACTTTTAGGAATATACATTTCTATTTTAAAATGGATAAAGGTGATAAATGGACATAATTCAAGCAATTGGAATTATATCTTAATCTTGTCCTAAAATACTATCCTAGATAGTGACCAGTCTTTGTAAATTTATTTCTTTATATATAATATTAAAATGGTGCTAAGTCAAAGCAATACTGTTTTTTAAAATTGCAGGCTGTCATAAAGAATGATGAGTGAGTCATTTATACTCATATGGATGTACCTTAAGGACATACTCATAAATGAAATAAATAGGTGTAAATATAGTATCTTTTCATTGGTATGAGAAACTGAAGATGTAAATGAGTTCTAGAATGTATGACAGATCTTGTGAAATAGCAAATATTCAAAGGGAAATGGGGTTTAGGGGTAAGTAATGAGGGGAAAGAAAAAAACTGATGGTAAAAAAAAGGAAATAAAGCTTGCGTATATAGGGGCAGGGGGTGTAGGGTGGTTAGGGAAGGGGAAAACTGAGAATTAAGTCATGTCATATACTGGTACAAGTTCTCAGTGTTGAGGATAATCATGATGTGTATATATAATGTACCAATAAATAAAATAAGTCAAAACATAAAATGTAGGCTACAATTCACTTTCCAGTGCTACATGATTAGGGACCCCTCGGGAGCTTGACAGTAAGAGAAATCTGGAAGAGAACTTTGCCATAAATCTTATAAATCAGAAGAAGATATTTAGCATATTTGGACCTTTCTAACAAAACTCAGACTAGCTTGGCTTTCCCTATTCTGCAACTCTTACTTGGTGAAAAAATGTACTTTGGTTTCCAAAAAAATTTGTATGTATGGGCTATATTTGAGGTTTTCAATATCCTGCCAGAGGAAAATTTAATACACAGAGTGATATGGTTTTTTAAAAAATACTTTTGGCAATGATGTATCAGAACTCAACACCCTCAAAATTACTCAAGTGCTCTTGCCTAAAACATATGGTTCACCCCCACACCCATGGGTCTGATGGGCAGATTTTGGCCTTAAGAAGCTCTCATAGTTGCTAGCACTTAAATTCGAGAATTTACGTTTGACTTCACACCATTCCTTGTTCTGTTTCTCAGTTTTCAGGGGCAAGACAGAAGAAGGATGAAAAGGAAAATCAAGTGGAAACACAAAGAAAATAGCAAAGAAAATGATTCTTATAGAAATGATTCTTTTGTTTCTTTGAAATAAAATTACTCCAAATAATAATATACTTCATGTATTTGTTTTTAGTGGAAAAAAATGCAGGGGCCTGAACAAAGAAAGGAATTTTGTAAAAAAAAAAAAAAAAAAAAAAGACAAGAAAAGAAAGAAGGAAGGTTAATATAAAGATTATTTCATCAAGCCAGGCATGATGGCACACACTTCTGATCCCAGCACTTTAGGAAGGCTGAGGCAGGAGGACTACTGTGAGTGCAAGCCCAGCCTTAGCTACACAGTGAGTTTAAGGCCAACCCGTCTTCAGCAAACAAACAAATAAAGAAAAATGTTTAATCAATCTAGAAGCATGAGTTCTTCAGAAGTTAGTTTACTTATAAATCATAATATATGAATGGCTTGTCTAGACTTACATAATATAGAATTGAAAATATGGTACTTGTTTTCCAAGAGTTCAATAACTACTTATTCTACATTTAAGACAGTGCAGAATTTTTGCCATAAGTCTTCTAAATCATACAAAGATATTTAACATTATTTAGCCTTTCTAAAAATGTCAGAGATAGGAATGTTCTGATAATATCTAAAAAAGATATGTCTAAGCTGAAAAGCAGAACATTGTAGATAGTGGAAAAAAGCTTTGAAGGAGGTGAGCAGACATTGTTATAAGCCACATTTATGTGAGTATTTCACTTAAGCCTGAATTTAATCCTTAAAATCATGGCACAATTCACAGATTCATGATTATCACTTTAGTTTTGTCAAGGAGTAAAAAGGAATAGCTGGCAAAACAGCGAAAGCTGAGCCCTAAGGGAATATGGGAAAGAAAATCAGACAGACATTGGGAAAGGTTTCATTTTTAGTGCTCAACAGCTGTCAGGTCTGAGATTTCTGTTGACATTTCTGGGTTGGAAAGAAAAGGCTTCCTGAATTACCCCTTCAGCCCACTCTGAAGAAAACCTGTTTCCTAAAACAGTGCTAAACGTATTTCATAAATCTCATCTGCGGTACCCATGTTTCAAAACACTCACACTTTATTAACTTTTGCTAGATCACTGGAGACTAACTGAACCCACATAGTTAACAAAGAAATAAAAGGTCCAAAGTAAACAATGTTGACTGTTGACAGAACAATGAGGGTAGATAAATAATAAGGAAGGACTCAAATAAACTAAAAATAAGTTACTCATATGGCTGTTACTCCATTTCCTTCTCCTTAGAATATTAAAAGACTGTGGTGAGGATAATATAAAATGAGGTAACATATAAACAATCTATTAAGAGCAATGGCTGGAACATGGCAGGTATTCAACACATATTAAGTTCTTTAGCTCCTTTCCCTTGAGTCTCATTTCCCACTATTTGTAGCATTTTATCTGTCCTCTTGGTGTTTTGAACCCTTTTGTGAATCTATTTTCTCAGTTATTTAAAAATTAGGTCCAAGATCCAAGTGATAATTTCCATTTTAGGACATTCAATCCCTAGTTTACAGTGGTTCAGCCTAGGACTTTTCAGCTTTATGTATTGTATAAATACAATACATATTGTATAAATACAATACATATTCATTAGAAACTGTAGTTCAAATTTCACTCTCTTCCTATACTAGTGATAGGCAGTATGACACTATCTTTTATCTAGGTAAAATATCAAACTACAGCTATCAATCAAGAGAGTAAACAATCACTGCTGTACAGTGTACTGTTTGATAACCAATTATGTTCCAGAGATGAGATGTATTAAAAGCTCTTTCAGTTTAATGATACTTTCAACCTACAACAGATTTATTGAATAACCGATATTAGTGAGTAACTCTTGTGTCTTCCATTTTTCTTCGTAACAGCAATTATTAGAAGAACCAAAGAGGTCCAGGGATGTAGCTCAGCAGCACAGCACCTGCCTGGTAAATTCGAGGCCCTGAGTCCTACTCTTGGTACAAAAAAAAAAAAAAAAAAAAAAAAAAAACAAGGAAACAAAGAATGAAGAATATAAGTGAGACCATGGGCAGGTAAGACCAACACCTGCATGGTGTTCTAATTGATCCCACAATATACATTTTGCAGATAAAAAAGAGGAAGCTTAGATCTAGCCAAGATACTGTGTCAATAAATAACTGATACAAAAGAAAGTTGCATTCATTTTATATAATAAATATTCAAAATCTGGTGTGTGATTTATAATAAGACTGCAAATTTGGACGAGGCACTTGTCAAGCCTCAATGGCCACACGTTGTTAGTGGCCACCATCCTAAGCAATGTAGGTGTAGGTAACCACAGAAGTACCTGCAGTCTACAAATATCAGTGACTTTCTGAAGATGGAAGGTAATAGGTGTTAACAGGATGAATGATATGTCTCTCTTCTTTTCATGGATATTTGAACCATGAAATCGTCAAGGAAATTCAAAACAAATTAACGTGACCCCACTATCACTCTGAAGAGCTGGTTACTGATCCAACTGAATAGCTCCTAGGCCCAACCAAACCATGACTACACACATTTGGGGGTGCGCACTTTTCAGTGGGGCTTTTCATCTAAGCACTGTAGTTAAAAAGAAAGTAATCACAATGACTTTCCTAAAAGTAAATTGACAGTTTTACTTGATACAACAAGTTTCAAGCAAGAACTTTGTAAGTGAGAGTTCAAATAAGAGAAATAGGACTCTTACAGATGTTTCTTCAGGTATATATGATCTGAATTGAAGGAAGACAGTTTTATTCTTTTTTTTTAAATTGAATTCTTTATTGGTACATTTTATATACAGCTCATGATCACACTCAACACTGGGGAATTTGTACCAGTATATGACACAAGTTCATTCTTATTTTTATCCATATCCCTACCCACCCACGACCCCCAACCCCTTATATACAAGCTGTTTCTTTTTCTTTCCAAATCATATTTAGCTTGTCAGAAAGAATAAACAAAAATGTGTAACCTGAGGATAAAGATGAGTAATATCTTATTTTTAAACTTATGACATTGAGCATGTTATAAAACTTAAATAGGAAAAGAAAGACAAGTATTCTAAGTAAAAACTGTATGTGAAACTGCTTATTCTTTGGAGACTATAATAAAGGATCAATACTTCATGGAAATGGCATGTTATGATCAATATTCCTAATTCTCTAAAGGATACCTAGCACTCTAGAATAGCAAAGTAGCTAAATAAAGCCTTCCTTACCTTCAGGGGTAAAAGTAAGTATGACAAATCATAAGGTATGAACAATGTCACTACACTGCTGGCCCTCCGAGAAAAAATTGAAAATGCATGCTTAGCAATCTCAATGACCGATGTTACCCGAGCAGAAGTTCAAAAGTAATGGCCATCACTTTGAGCACCTCTTTTAATTGTAGAAGACAATGGTAACTTGTATTAATTTTTATAGGATCTCAATAAATTCAAAATTAAAATATTTACACAGGCTTTTCTTCTCAAGTATGTATATATACTTCTTGCAGATTCTTTTTATGGACTGTGATGAAACCAAACATATCCCCATAATGAGAAGTAATTTACTTGGACTATGATGAAGCCAAATATATCCCCTTAATGAGAAGTAATTTACTCTACTAGGAATGTTGAAAAAATATTAAGTAGTAATATTTGATAAGAAAACACTATCTCATAGGAAAACAATTCTACTTAGTTTTACCACTTAATAGAACATATAAATCATTATATTAAGGAGAAAGCAGAATATATATATATATATATATATATATATATTTCCAGTAATTTAGGAGTTGATTATTGGGCTATTAATTCAATATAGAACTTTGAACCAATTTCTTTAAATAGTGTGAGATATCTAGGCAAATTTCATTTCAAGTGGTATCACTTGCCCAACTCCCATTACTTAGGAGGCTAGGCAAGAAGACTGCTACAAATGTAAGGCCAAGCTGGGTTATACAGTATGTTCAAGGCCAGCCTGAATTTATATATATAAAATCAATCACACTTATAAATAGAATTCTATAGTCCTTATGCAGTGAAAGTTTGATTTGCAAATTTTATAGTTTTACCCTTATTAGTATTAGACTTCATCCTACTGATGCTGAAATTACTAAAACCCACATGTAGTTTGTATCTTCCATTCTAAGCACTAAAGAAATGAACACCAAAAAGGATGTGCTGTTTCAAATGACTTTTTCTAAATGATTGAGAATAACGTATATATAAAATGTATCAATTAAATCAATTTAAAAACAGAAGTAGTGTTAACTGCATATTTATTACCTCTTTTATCTTGGTCAATATTCTTAATTGAGAAACTTTTCTTCATCTCTGCATCCAGGAAAAGTAGCTGTCCCCTCAGGACTCTAACAATAACATACTTCAGTCATCTCAAGAGAAGCTATTTGCTTGCTGATCATATTCTTCTCTGCTCCATATTTCTACTTACACTTGTATGAAGATCCTGATCATTTGAGTCAGACCACCCTCTGTTGCCTCATCACTGTAGTATCGGCTAATCTCTGTCAATGTTCCTTGTTCATGAAAGGCTTTGGAACTCATTCCTGCTAATCCCCGAGCCTTCCATTATTCTGCATGACTTCAGCAAGTCTGAGTGTGATTCAGGCAGTTCTCTGCACTTCTCATTTCCAAGAAGTAACTCCACTTTACTTCAGCAATCTACTTCTCTTTTGACAACATTTGTGTGCTTGAATAATTTACTCAAGCAGTTCACCTAATTTTCTTGCTTAATTACTCCTACCCTGAAGGTTCTTTGACTTCATAAGAGATTTTGAATGCATCAACTTCCTATTTTCTCCTATATATCAATTCATTCTTTTTCACTATCCTTCTTATGCGATCTAAATTCCATGACCTGGAAAATATCACCCTAAACTCCTTTCCCACAATTCCAACGCTGGATAAAACTATCACTTTTTCTGTTCCTTTAATGAGTAACTGTATGCTATAAGGAAAACCATACAACAAAATATGATCATCATATGACACTGATGAATGAAAATAGTTCTATCATTTTGGTCTGACCTTGCAAAACAAATACTTCAAATCCTATAAACTGTAGTTAGGCCATTGACTCTTTTCCTTGGTTTCCTTGATATTTCCTTTACTAAGAGTCATAGGAACTAACAGAAACAAACTCCTAATGCAAAGGTGAGAATTATAGTTTCTGCTCTGTACCACTTTTTTTTCTTTCTTCCATTATGAAAATGTATTAGTCATCTTTTCTGCTACCTTGACCAAATATCTTTTACTCACAATTTAAGGCCAGGGATTTAGCTCAGTGGCACTGTGCCTACCTTACTCACAACTTAAAAAGGAAATGAGTTGCCAGGTATGGTGGTACATGCCTGCAATTCCAGCACTTGGGAGGGTGAGGAAGAAGGAACTTGTGGTGACAAGTTCCAGGCCACTGTGGGAGATATACTAAGTTCAAGAGCAGCCTGAACAGCATGGGAAGACAACTATCAGAAAAAAATGGGTGAGGCGTATTTGGCTTAGTTTCAAGGAATTCAGTCCACAATGGTTGGCTGCCTCCAACACAGAAACATGGCGAAATCTTGGCACGAAGCCAAGAAGCTGATCAAGGGAAGAGAGGAAGAGGCCAAATAGAGACCCCAAGGGTCATGCGTCAGAAATGTTCAGAAATATGCTTTACTAATTCCCTAGGTAGCTCCCAAATCAATTAAATTGATAACTAAGCTTAACAGTCACAGTAAGACAGGAGTTAAATCTCTGAGCTTGGGGCAAACTGTTTACAATGAGAATATGTACAGATACTACTAGAGCTAAAACGAATCGCTGGAGAACTCTATAATTTGCTCTTAAGACAGAAGAGAATGAAGTTTCAAGTGAAGCCTCATATTTACCTTAAAACATATATATGTATATTTTAAAATATGAGATAAATATATAAAATGCACTTTACATATAAACATATAACATATGTGATATAGATGTTCTAATGAGATTTCCAATTTATTAATTTCATATTTCTTACCATATAACAATGCTTTCTTTTCACTGGCCCCCTTACCCAGTTTAAATTCTATGACCTAGAAAATATTACCCTATATATCTGACTGAAACACATACAGATCTAAGAATTCAGCTGATTTGAATACACACACAAATGATTTAAGAGAAAACACTGTAGTGTTTTCCAATAATATTAAACATCAGTCTTTGATAGGTGAAATTTTGCAGTGTTATTATTACTGAGCTCCAAAGAAGCCTTTCCCCTATGGGTATAAAACAACCTACTTCACAGATTTTTAAAACCTAAGGGTGGGAGAAAGGGTGGAGAAGGTAAAATTATTACCCCATGCAGACAAAAAAAATTTGTAGTTGGAACCAAGATAGCTGGGACTCATCAAAAGCATATGTAGATTTAAGATCTTTAAGTATAAACAGTAGGTTTCATGCCTGGGTGGTCTGTGCTATATCCAATAATATTTAAATTGGCTTAGCCTCTAAATAAATATTTCCTTTTTATTACTCTGAGTCATGAAAAATATTCAATCTTTGTTAAAAATAAAAAGGCTTTTAATAAAATCTTTTAGCTGTATGTCTGTATTTTCAATAGTCAGTTCAGGAGACTACCATTCATTAAATGGGTGTAAAGAGATCTTAAATGGCTTTCTCTTGGCATCTCAAAGAATATTCTAAGTAAACCAGGAAGATGGACAATTAGAAGTAAATTATCTCAATGCATATGATGATCACTGATATTTTCTGTATGGTATTTAGTAATGATTAGGATCCTAAAGGAGGAAATGAAATACTTGAGCTCTTCTTATTTCAGAGATGCATATTTAATATCCAAGCCAACCAAAAATGACCTTTGTTTCATTTTCTTTAAAAATTAGCCGGGTGTGGTGGCTCACGCCTGTAATCCCAGCACTCAGGAGGCAGAGACAGGAGGATTGCTGAGACTGAGGCTTGCCTGGGCTACATAGTGAGCTCAGGGCCAGCCTGAACTACAAAGCGAGACCCTATCTCAAAAAACAAAACAAAACAAACAAAAAAAATTATACCAAAATGGTAGGTGATGATATTAAATCCATCTTTAAGAGACTACCAAAAATTGTATTACAATCTGTTCAATAGTAGTATTCAAATGAAAAGAAATAGATTTGCAGGGAGAAAAAAAGAAGAAAAGACACTGAGGAGCAATACACTGTACTCACCTGTAATAATGGCAAAATGGCTTTCTGCACCTATCCAAAGAACTATTCTCTTTCAGAATGAAGAAGTCCAGCATTCTTCATGGATAACAGAAACTTAGTCTAGCTCAGGATTTTTTTCCATACCTGCTTAATGAGTTGGCTAGAAAATGTTCTGAAGTCATAACAAAGACATATCATCAGAGTGTAGAGATTCCAAAATCATCATGACCAGATGTCTAGGGCTAAAATTCTTGGCTTCTTGCTAGATTTCTCACTATTGGTTTATAAAGCGAGCATTAAATATTATTTGTTCTAGCTCTAAATTTCTTCCTTCCAAAAGAGTTGACCTAAGTGTGAAACATTTTCTCTGTGGAAGTTAGTGAAGGCTATGAGGAAATATTTTAGCTACAGCTGGCTCTTCTCCATACAGGACATATGGACTCAGAAGCTCACTCAACTCCTATGTAATTCAATTTTCTGGACAGCGGTTGCTGAGTACCACAAATACTTTTTCTAAATAACACTGCAGTTTCTGTAATAATTTAGTAATTATAAAAACTGCATGGCCATCTTACAACTAAAAAATTATTTTGAATAAAATAGGTGGAGAAATAGGTGCACTACTGAGTAAGATAAAATTTAGTTCAAATCTGCATGCACACACACAATGTGCTACAGTAATGTAATATATTTAAGTCCAAGTAAGTGAAAAGCTAGTATTAGGGAAAAATAAACATGTTTAAAAAATAAATGTATTAGCGGGCCGGAGGGTTAGCTCAGTGGTTCCAGCGCCTGCCTCGCAAGTGCAAGGTCCTGAGTTCGATCCCCGGAAATCACATACAATGCTGGGCGTGGAAACTCATGCCCACCAGACATCAATATTACA